>JAODOY010032803.1:7754-21847 GCA_025399855.1 Forbesichthys papilliferus | reverse complement strand
ACACACACACACACACACACACACACACACACACACACACACACACACACACACACACACACACACACACAGTAAATAAAAACAATTGCAGCATACATGTTGGTCAGTTTCTGTTTCTGTATATTTAACCTGGCAACGCCTGGGTGGCATTAAAATGAGAAGGAGAAGTTTACTCCTACATCTATTACTCTCTTTATATTCATATTAGATCATATAGAGGCCCTGGATGTTGGTCGGTATGGTCACTGCTGCTTATTATAAGGGATACATTCCAGTTTAACCCAGAATGCACAACACAGTGTTTGTAAAGGAGGTCTTTGGACTTTGGAGTTAGAGAATCAGTCAAATAAAGAGGACATTTGTGTCTAATCTAGAAAGCAAAGCAATCAGCCTTCTTCTTTCATTTGGTTATCACTTATTAGACAGCATGCACACACATGCTACACCAACTCCCACAGTAAGATGTTTTCAAGGCCATACAGGTGCTACATAGAAAGCAGGTTTAGTCACTGGAGAACTCTTGCTAGCGTTGAGTTCAAATCAATCTCCCTCAGACAGCACAAACTTAAACGCATTGCTAAGCCAAGGGCATTTATATAACCTGCCTGCTACTGGTGTTTATGCAGTCGTCTGTGATGTTGAACGGTCTAAAAAATGTAATGTTTCATTTAAAAAGTCATTCATTTTCAGCAATAGATTAACGAGAAAACCTCTAATCTGGATACAACCAAAAATGTAAATAGCAACTAGCATGCACACACGCACATGAACAAACCCACACAAGCGTGGGCACACACACACACACACACACACGTTAGGGAGCTGCCATTCGCCCGCCTACCTGCGGCCGTGAGGTCCGTGTCAGGGTGTTAAGCAGCTTCTCCACAATGACATCGTGCCAGAGCAGTGCCAGGCCCCCGTGGTACTGCACGGCGGCAGGGATCACCCAGCGGTACAGGGCGTACAGGGCCGCTATGCACCCCAGCAGGTTCAGCAACATACTGCGGACACAGGCAGGGCAAAGGTCAAGGAGCAGTCAGCGGTGTGAACTGGAGCAAACAACACAAAAAAGTGTCAATTACGGGAAATGTGTTTTTGATTTGATCCGCTTCAAAACAAAGAATGCAAGTGTGCTCTGATACTACGGTAGCTAGCAATAGATCAGACGTACGTCATTTTCAGGAGGTACCCATATAAGGACTGGGTCTAAGCAGGGCTGGGTCTTAGCAATTTTCCCTATGAGAAAGCGTTTTCGATATTCTCCCCTACCATGGTCTGTGATTAACTCATATGTTGCAAACTTACCGGTTTTGTCAAAGGCCCAAGTAGGTGACGTAACCATTTAGCTACATGTAAGCTAACCTAGATAGCTCATAGAAAACAGAATTTGAATCACTCAGGGCAATGTAAAGCCACGCAAATCCCCTGTGATGTTTCCATACCAGTTAACTTTAGTCAGAGTACAGCTATACATGTCTGCATTAGTTTTATAATGTTGGTCCTCTTATTCATTGACAACGAAGAGTTTGGCCATAGCTGACGTGCATATGGCCGCTGGTATTTTACTTTTAACGTTTAGCAGTTGGCCAACATCATACAACTTCCACGCAGAGACCTCAACATGTCTTAAATGTATGCTAAAGGCTCCATAACCCAAAACTATACAAGAAGAAACATGTCATTCTGTGATCCTATTCACTTTTTGAATATAGACTCAAAGTGGTGCAGACTGTAGACACCAACGACACAACTGCCAAGGTCTATGGTGTTCTATTCAAAACACTATAGTCCCCGTAGAGTAGCCAGTACACACAAGGTTTAGAATATACTTACACCGTACCCTCTTTTAAATCACTCATAACAAAACCTTTTATAAAAAGGACTTTGTCTCGTTTACTGTGCACAAATCGTATCCTTCAGGTGCTGCAACAATGGGTTAAGGTATGGACATTTACTTTTACCATGTGTACTTATTTGTATTATTATACTAAACCTTTACATATAAAATAGTTTGCTGCTGTATCAGTGTTTAAAATATCATAGAAGACCTTTAAGATTATACCAAAATAAAAATATCAAATTTCAATGAGCATATTAGACATTATCTCTATAGAGATGAATGCTTATCAGTCCCCCTCTTTTTTAGTGTCAAGTAATGAGATGGGTGTTTACTATGCAGCATGACAATCACAGTGCCCTCGCTTTCATTAGGATTCTGCTGCCGTTGCCCCACACACACACACACACACAGTCAGAGCACCATATCAAACCACTCATTTTAATTCACTGTCAATGTAACCTGAAGCATATGGAATTAAGCAAGTAAAGGGCCATGAAAAATCCATAGGCTTCTATAAATACACTGTATGTAATTTGATTATCACCACATTTGTAACAGTCAGGTAAGTTTTTCCAGGAAACCCACCCACCCCCACAATGTGTTTAGAAAATGGCTATATTTATGGATTATTCAGGTAGTGAAATACTATTACAGTACATTCAGACATGGCCATTGTGTAAAGGTGATTTTATTGTCACATACATGTAGCAAGATTCCTCCTCTGCATTTAACCCATCCTCTCAAGGGAGCAATGGGCAGCCGCTGTGCAGCGCCTGGGGACCATCTCCAGATTAGGGGGGCTCACATGTGCCCCTTGTCAGCCCAGCTCATGCCAAAGAGTCCAGGCCACTGTGCCAAAGGGCATCGAGGTCTAATGTCACACCTCACCATTTCACTCATGGGCGGTTTTCAGTGAAGCACTGCTGTTTTAAGATGACATGCCAGAGGAATTGTTGTCACAAATCCATCTGGGGAGCCAGACATTAAAACTGTTTGTGAATGGATGTACTTTCAAAAAAAATACTTGGCAGTTGATTGGATGAACCATCTGGTCGTTTTCGCTGTCAGCACTATGGTTGGCACACCTAAACCACGCCCGTATAGCTATAAACACCACGCTGATTTGATAACAACGCCCGTATAGCTATAAACACCACGCTGATTGTAAAGTTCAGTTGCTACTCGGACACATTCAAAATTATTCTGAGGCTTTCCAGACTGATTCTCACGGCGAAAATAATCTGAGGCTTGCGAGATCAAGATGGTCTCGTGAGGCTACTGTGGTTTACTTTGTGAGACACATTAAAAAGGTTAAGAGTCAGCACTTTGTCAGATTCAGGGCATATCTACTCATGGTTCACTAGCTGCTCATTTCGTGTGCGTGGTGAAGAACTAATCTGCAGTTTCTACACAGCCCTGGCTCTGTAAATGGGAGCGCAACAGATAAACATGCCGTCTCCAAAATGACTGTATCCACCGTTAAGACTTGCTTAGAAGAGGCAGGAAAAGGCTGCTGTCAAAATCTTAAATGAGTCCTCTTGTGCGGCCTTTTAAGGCCACTGGGGAAGACCAAGAAAGTCTGAGGAAATGCCTCTTGCACTAGCTAGGAGTGACATGGCAATGGTGCAGAAGGTTAAGAGCTAAAACACAGCCAGGCTGGCATCATCTCAGCCACTGTACTCTACCCTATTTACACACTAAAACACAAGCTCACAATAAAGGGTCTGCTAAAAATGAAACTGCCAGCAGGGGAATTTTCTTGGCCATATATTCAATATTCAAACACACATGCAATGTTAATGCTAAAATATGAAGACGCCTATTTGTTTAGACAAGTGACGTGGGAGAGCATGCTGGAACTAAACTCACAATGGATGGATGCATTTTGAATTTAGTTGCGGATGAAGCCAGCCAATGTAGCCGCCTGTGGTTTATGTACAGTTGACTATTGATTATGCAACGTTATATTTTACATTTATAAATGTGGACGAAAATGCGTAACTTAACAAATCCTACTTATAGTTTTATGAAATATAAAAACACACTATAGATGAGCAATGAACTCAGCCAATGACATAGATAAATGTGCTACACACCGACATGCATTTAAAAAATAAAATGTTCCATTTACAACAGATAAATGTATCTTAAATTATCACAATAATACAAGGCCATCTAACGGTCTGCCGCAACTATTGCATAGTGGAATCACGCCACATAATTCCTTAATTCTAGATAAGATATAAGCATTAACACTGACATTTCAAATATAATAACTATTTATACTATAAGCGGGTATTTCATAGATTATATTAGATACGTTTCTGCGGCAATATAATATTGAGGAAGTTCGTGCGGAGGCGTCAGATCGCGACATTAATATTGAAGCTACATGACAAATCGCCCGCAAAGTCACCACATACATTTTTGTTCAAGCAGGAAGATATCTCTCCAATCCTGGCGTTTGTATCTGACTACAGTTCTACAACATGCAACAGTAAGGCAAACAGTCACTTTCCGTTTAAAAGAGGGTATAGTTGGTTGCATGAATTAAGCAGGACTTACATGAATGAGCGATCTGCGGTCCCCTAGTCGTCTTTACACACCTTGAGCGTTTACCTCTGGTAGTCAAGTGAAGGCGTCCGCACACAAAGCAACATATGCTTTTCCTTTGCCCTGCCTGCAGCTAAACTCCTCCCCTCTTCGTCCGTAGCCTCATTCCTGCTGCCGCTGCTGAATTAGGAACGTCTAATCCCACGCAGCCAGCCAGGCCACAGCGCTGGAACGCGCTCTCTCAAGTCAGTTTTTACCTCGTGTTGTTCAAACTGACCCGTTTAAAATCTTCCCGAAACAAAGAATAATACAAGGATAAACACTGGATGCTTTTAAGATAAAGAGAGCTTTTGGCTGATACGGTTTCATTTGTGTTTTTTGTATTGGTATTTTAAAGTTATTGGTCATGTAGCACTTTGGGATTTCTTTCAATTTAAAGTGTGTTACAAATTAAATGTATTATTCAACTTGAAACTCCAGGTATGAGTTCTTACCCCAAGTGATGGTAGGAAGAGTCCCACAGCCAGCTATATGAAGAGTTACATCCAGCTATAGGACGAGTCCTACAGTCAGCTATAAGAAGAGTTACAGACATGAAGTGCCCCACAAATTGTCTAATTTAACCTTTTTCCAGATAAGCATGATTTATGCATTGTTTTTATTATAGGAATTATTTACATAAAATGTTACTCATAAAAACAAATGACATCTAACAGAGATTAATTGCTAATATATATATATATATATATATAATTTAATTAAATAAAATATGTTCATTATTTGGAATGTAAATTTCTATTTCTGCAGTGCTTTTTAAAACCCAGAAATGTCCCGGGTCAATATGACCCTAACAGTTCCAAAGGGTTAAGGATGGCCGCTACGTTTACATTTTCATTACCCAACAGGTTATTTGTGGTAAAGATAAACTAAAACTATATTTCTAAAATATTATACATTGTTACCAGTTAAAAATATATCTACACCAACGGAATAACCAATTATCTGTATTAGTCTTTGAAAACATCAAACAGTAGTTAAAGTTGTGTGTGCGTTTATTAAAATTTAAAATACATATATATCCACATCAAAAACCTCTTACATTCATAAGTTAAATACTTTTTGAAATTTCTCGTGTCTCACTTTGACATATTTGCCATTTGAACAGTAAAATAATAATCCGTCAGGGAACTAGCCTGCACTCACAGTCAAGTGTCTGTGCCCATGAAACTTTGAATTAAAAAAAAAGCCATACTAATGACATCACAACCAGATAAGGACATTGTGTAATGTGATGACATGTCCCTCAGTTAACAAGTCCAACGTGGAAAACCCCAAGGCTGAGACCGAGTCCAATGCCCGGTCCAGGGTCCAAGGTCCAAGCCTGCCTGCTGGGGTGCACTCGGGCTGGGGGGTGGGGTCTAGGAGGTGATCCAGGGATGTTGCAGACACTGGGCCGCGGTGGCCCGGTTCTGGGGAAGGGGCTCCAGCATGGCAGAGAGAAAGGAGCTGAACTGGACGGCGTGGTCATGCGGCCACTGAAACTTCTCCAGCAGGATCTCACACAGGCTCCACGGCTTCAGCTTGGCGATGTGCCGCAGATTACCTAGAGGCAGTTAGGAAAAATAGTTATCATATATGCCAGTTGCTATTAGCCTCATGATGCTAGCTTGAGCTTCTCTGAACTCGAGCTACAGTTCGACTTCGCCGAGAGTATGGCTCTCTGGAACCCCTTACTTCAAAAGCTTTTGTCGTAAAGGCAGTGCTAATGCATTTCAATCAAACATCCTTGCATATGGATTTAAAACTTTAATCTCACCCAGTCAGAATGTTTCAAATCAGATAGAGTGCCGATGTACAGTGATGTAGAAATTCTTAAGGTGATTGGATGGTTGTGCTCTAATTGAGTGAAAAGTGTTTTTCCATTGAGGGGTTCCAGACTGATACTCGCAGTGGCAAAATGGAATTGGAGCTCGCGGGGTCAGGATGGTCTCATGAAGTCTAGCTTGCCGTGGTATTGGTTACCTGACTGCACATAATCTCACGTATCAGACATAACTGACATCCTGCTGTGCTTTGCTCATGTATTTTACCTTTGCGGTTAAAGTAGCGCTTGGCATTTCTCCCAGAGAGGGCAAACTGCGGGGAAAGGGGTCCAAGTAGCTCAATGATGTGAGCGATGTGATCTGCCGGGGTGGAGGCACAAAGGTTTAACACACGAAAGGTGATGACAACAGGAAGGTAGGGAACACGACTGACACCACCGACCTTCTTCTCGAGAGAAGTTGTTGCCAGCCTGTGGGTCAAACAGGTACTCCCCTGTGGCCAGTTCAAAAGCCTACAGACAACCAGAAACCAGATGTTCAGTCAAAATAAATTTGATTTGAATTGAAGTTAGTTGCATTCTGCGGTATGGCTCGGTTCTGGGAGGTCCTCTGCCCTTCCCTTACATGGAAAGCCCAAGGCAGGGAGGGCAGCAAAAGGCCCCCATAGGGTCCAGAACAGAGCAAGCATCAATGACAACAGATGTGGCGATGGATGAAAGGAGCATGCAGAGCAGCAGAAAAGGGCAGGCTTAGCCATTTTAAATAAGGCGCCCAGGGCTATTTGGCTAATGCGTGTAAATCATAATCTTATAATCTGGCCAAGTGTGCCTGAACTAACGTTATGCTTAATTTATTAATCTGGTCAGCGAATAACCGGGACTGATGCTGAGCATTGCGCAGTTGTTTTACAAGGCAACTCTGTGAAAGAAAACACCTCTCAGAATCACTGTTTGACATTTCCTGGTAGCGGATTGGAGTTCTAAAACAAATAACTGAAAATAATGAGTATGACATCTTCATGTTGCCATCCCCCCCCCCGCATGTGTGCATGCGTGCGTGTGCATGCACAGTATGCGTGCATGCACAGACATACACAACAGTATGCATGTATGTTTGAGCGTGTGCGCCCGCATGTATGCGCTTACATGTGTGTGTGCGTGATGCTAGCAGCACTAGCAGGGCTAGCAGGGCAAGCCAGACTAGCCACACTAGCAAGGTTAGCAGGACTAGCAAGGCTAGCCGCACTAGCAAGGCTAGCAGGACTAGCAAGGCTAGCCACACTAGCAAGGCTAGCAGGACTAGCAAGGCTAGCCGCACTAGCAAGACTAGCAGGACTAGCAAGACTAGCAGGACTAGCAAGGCTAGCCGCACTAGCAAGACTAGCCGCACTAGCAAGACTAGCCGGACTAGCAAGGCTAGCAGGACTAGCAAGGCTAGCAAGGCTAGCAGGACTAGCAAGGCTAGCCGCACTAGCAAGGCTAGCCGCACTAGCAAGGCTAGCCGCACTAGCAAGGCTAGCAAGACTAGCCACACTAGCAAGGCTAGTTGCACTAGCAAGACGCAGCGCTAAGAAGGCTAGCAAGACTAGCAGCACTAACAGCAGTAACAGGACTAGCAGCACTAACAGGACTAGCAGCAGTGCACACCATGCAAGCTGTGCTCCAGATGTCGGCGGGTGTGCCGTAGTCTGCGCCGATCAGCACCTCCAGGGAGCGGTACTGGCAGGTCTGGATGTCCTCGGTGAAGTGCTGGTGCTGCGACACACACACACACGCAGGCACGCGCACACACACTTAGCTGGAGCAACATAATGCATCTCTATGGCAGTACAAAGGTGGTACAGTGGAGTCTTTTAAAGGTGTAGTCAGCTACTGGAAGATAATTGTAAGCTAACACACTCGTCAAATTCAACAATTCCTCGCACTACGGTATCTTACAGATTCTTTTCATCTTATGTTGAAAAAAGAATCTGGTACTTCTACACGGCCCTGGCTCTGTATATAGTAACATAAAGTGGCGAACACCGCTCACAACAAAGCCTTAGTATTACACTTTGCATCACAATGCATTTCGATGTGTGATGCGGCACTGTGGAGGAGCGCGGAGCGTTATGGTTTTGATTTGAGTAAGAAAAAGGTCTCGAGTGGGTGACCAATGACATTTGGCATTGACCTGTGGGAAGTCAAACGCAGCCGCGCAGGTTAAAAGTGGGATCTATAGAACCAGAGAGACTGTAGTGAACAGAGGTTTCATTTAACTTTACACAGCCGTGGAACATGGAGGTCTGCAGCGTAAATATCACCACGCATACCTCCAAAATCTGTACGCGCACTGCGCGCAGACATATGCACATATGACAGCCTGAAGCCCACTACAGATGGTAATGGATGTCCTACTAAGCTCATAAATATGGTATCAAGCATCTTTCCTCTCCTTTAAGGTTAACGTATTTTGTACATGGTTCCCTTTACAAATAGTAGTAGTAGAGTAAAAAAAACTATCGTGATTTAGAGAATCGATACAGTATCACAAACAAATACTCTATCGATATTTTCTTACACCCCTAGTCTTTAGGGGATAGGGTTAGCCTTCCCCCTACACGTTAATCTCGAGTGACAGCCCAGGACATTACATTATACAGTATACGGACAGACTGCAGCATCACTCACCACCCAACAGGCATTGCCAAGGTCGGCGATCTTGACAAAGATACTATCGGCGTTCTGCGGCTTCAGAAGGTTCACTGAGTTCACATCCAGGTCAACGAGCCCTGAGGAATGAAAGCAGCAAGTAATACGTCTGTCCTAACATGTCCTCCATGTTACGGAGAGCGTTTCCCCATCAAGAAACCATCTAACATAATGGCCCTCAACACAACTCAACTATAACGTCTGTCCTCCATGTTAGCTAGTATGTTACCTCATTGAAGATATACACCATCTAACATAATGGCTCTAAACACAACTAGTTAGAACATTTCGTCATGGAAGATAGATACAGTACCATCTAATACAATAACAATGCGCTTAACACAACTGAAGTATAACGACCGCACCACACAACACTATCCCAGCCTTGGCAATGCGTGTCCAATTGGGGGGAGGGGGGTGTGGGGGACAGTAGGCTGTAATAATAATAATACGATAGTTTTCATTGTGTATTTTTTAGCTCGGCCAGTGTTTGCATGCTAAAATGCATCGGTGCAGATTGCATGGAACCACAGTTTTGACAGACAGACAGACAGACCCACTTAAGAGACCGGCAGCACTGAAATGTATTACAGCGCTCTTTGATATTATTCTAGTATCTTTGGTTTTTAGGATGCAGAGCTCATGACCTCACGCGAACGTTCCCACACTGACCGAGCGGCAGCAGCGGAGTCTCCCTCTCTGCAGCGTCATGCAGCAGCAGCGACGTGGAGACGCCCTCCTTCAGGAGCAAGGACTGCCTCCACGCCGCGCGGCCCACGCACCGCTTTGGCAAGCGGGTGGAACCGTGGGTGGAGCCGGGGGTGGAGCCGGGGGTGGAGCCGGGGGTGGGGGGCGAGACCGGCACATCAGAGGACGCCGGCTGGCGTTTGTCCCGCCGCGGTCCATACTGGCTTTTGTCCTTCCTGGTCAGCCTGTTCAGCTGGCTCCTGGACACCTTGCCGGTCTGTTGGGGGAGGGGACAGCCAGTTTGAAGGATGAGGAGGTGGGAACATGGCAGGAACGCCCCCACACAGGTTAGCGTTAGGATGAACTGCAGCAACCGCTGCTCGCCTGTTATTACGTGCAAATTAGGGCTGTCAGTCGATTAAAAACATTTTATTCAAACACTTTACGTAATTGATTGCGATAAACAAATGGCACCGGTTAAAAGTATTACCTAAATGTTTTTTGCCATTACAGAGGGGGGCGATTAATCACGATTACATTTTCTAATCGACCTACAGCCCTAGTGCAAATTGATTGATCAAATGTGCAAAAATCTTTCTTTCGTCCGTCTTTGTTAAGCTCTTAGAATATTAGTACTTGGTTGTTACTTCCAGCAATTATTTCTGGGAATTGTATGGTTTATAATAGTTAACATGTACATGTATAAGTTTGTGCTTCTAGAAATTATTTCTCGGAACTGAATGGTGTATAATAGATAAACTGTATGTTGTAAATGTATTACTTTTGATGACATGCTGAATGATCTTTCTACTGTTGATTGCTTTCGCTAAAAGCATCTGCTAATTGATGTTATTTAAGATCACCAGAGATAAATGCTATTGTCAGTAAACAGGAGTGGAGAAGACACACATTTTAAAAGCATCTCTCACCCACTCTCCGAGAGTCTGGAGAACTCCAGACAGCTTCCCAAACAGGCTGGGTGACCTCTGAGGACACATGGACTCACAACGTGACACATTGAACCACGCAACAATGGAAATGAGGAGTGAAGATGTTAAAGACTCACACCTGCTTGTCTCCTTCGTTGCAGTTTTCTGGCAGGTTTGGAAGAGAGCCAACATGTTAGCAAGAACTGAAAGTGTTGTTGACGGTACAGACAACAAAGGCTGAAGCACTTCTCTAAATTCAACACCTTCAGTATTAGCAGGGCCGGTCCCCATAACCGTTTCTATGAACTTTGACAGACCAAAAAGAATGAAATGCAATTATTCACAGACTAAGCAGATTAACATTTGTAACCACAGAAACCAAATCTGCTACTTACGCGCCTCTTGGCCGTAAGCACCGTCCACTTGTAAAAGGATGTTCTCTGGCTTAATGTCCGTGTGGATTATCTTGCATTTGGTGTGCAAGTAGTCTAAACCCTGTAGAACCTGCCAGACAGACCAAAAAATATAGAAATAAATATAAAAGTGTCAAAAAAATGCTTTAAAAAAATAACTGTATTGAGTGCGTTGACTGCGCATTTGATAATGAACCTGCCGTTTCCACACAGCCCTGGCTATGACAATGGGAACACAAAAAAACAGTGGTGCAGACCGCACCAGCCTTGGCAATGCGTGTCCAATTTGGGAGGCGGGGTTTCTGAGGGATCAGCCTATGGCATTCGAGGGAGAGGTGTTTTTTTTTTGATAAAGTGTTTCCGTCATCAGCTCCCATTAGTGATGGTCGCAGATTTTATCCAAAGTAACGTACAACGAGTACAATTATAATTATTACAAGCTCAAGGGCTCAAGGGCAAGAGCAGGCCAACTCCAGGGCTCAAGATCACAACTTTCTTAGACCACTAGGCCATCGTGTCGCTACACATCGCTGACGTTTCATTGTCGTCTCTCCAATTTCCACCGGACGCGTTTCTGTCACCTTCCGGCTCCGTCACAGAGCATCCCTGAAGCCGCTCTCCGCTCGGCTCCGCTAAAAACAGGCTTTGGGGTCGCTTCTGAAAGCGACCAATGGCCAATCAGATAGAACTCGTAATTTCTGTTTGGTTTGGTGCTATGGAAACTCTGCGAAAACACAACAAGACCCTCCGCTTCTGACACCCTGCCAGCGGGGCGGGATGCAGTGCAGAGGACGGAGCAGAAACCGACCGCTGATGCGACGGAACGGAGCGGCGCCCGGTGGAAACCAGGCGAGTGCTGTGAGGTGCGTCTGGGGCCGTGTGTGGGGTACCTGGGTGATGACCCGCTTCACACAGAGCAGGGGCAGGCCAGTGTAGTTGGACCTCACTATCCACTTGAGCAGCTGGTGCCCGAGCACCTCCAGGACCATGCACACATCTGGCAGTCAACAAGATGAGGGACACAATGGCTCAGTCACGACCCTCCCTGAGCACCTACACTGGGGGTTCCAACTCCGAATGCCTTGCTTTTCAACTCCCTGGCTGCCAACATCTGATTGATTTATATAACTATTCCCCTGATAATATTACTGACCTCGACATATCTGACCATGCACAACAAACCCATTTTATACAAAATCTTTGCTCGCTCTCCTTTACAGACGTTTTTATTTGTATCTTATGTATGCTCCTGTCTTAGTCAAAGGTTTTACATTGTGTGTCTTTGTAATGCAAGATGTTCTTGAGTACCTTGACAGGCGTCCTCAAATAAAATCAATTATATATTTTAATTAATTAATTAAAAAATATATAATTATCTTGATATCGACTACATGTGGATACTGGACTAATAAGGGTTGCAGTTAAACTAACTATTTGGAATGAACACAAAACTCACCTCAATTCGTCAAATGTGAGGGTCATTCTCTCTTACAAATGACACACAGCTACCTACTTAAAGCTGCATCATTATCACTAGAGGTCAATGCACTGACATGACCTTGAGCCGTGCCCTTGGAATCATCCTGGGTGAATAATAAAGGATACGTTCTCCGTTCACCCCAGTGATCCGGAAGTCATCGATGAGCTGCACAACTCTGTCTCGCTTGGGATCTTTTGTGTCGCTGTCCCGCACCTGAAATCAAAATGGCACTGAACAAAGCTTTTGTGGAATTACATTTTTTTTTTTTTTTAAGTAATTTGCACTTGTCGTCATATTAGCGAATATCTCCTCGCGTTCCGCTAGCTAGGCCTATGTGCGCGCTGATAAAGAATCTGGTGTTCAAACACAACCCTGGCTCTGTAAATGGGAACACAAACAAAATGGTGCCGACCGCACCACACAACATTATCCCAGCCATGGCAATGTGTGTACAATTTGGGGGAGGGTGGGGGGAGACAGCATAAACATATCTCTTGACGATAGTTCTTATTCTTAGTACCATAGGCCCACTAACTTTAGTCCGCGGTTATTCTCCCCGACTTTAATTAGACACGTTTAAAGTGTCAAAGAGCATTACTATGGCATGATGACTGGCATTAACACATAGGAGTGTGTGTGTATGTATGTATGTATGTATGTATGTATGTATGTATGTATGTATGTATGCACGCACACACAGAGTATATATATCGTGTATGTAAGGTGACACTGACACATTTCAGGAGCTTGATCTCATCCAGAGCCGTCTCTGTGAAGGTCTGCGCGCTCTTCACCACCTTCAGAGCCACCGTGCGCCTCTTCCTGCACCCAGCACACACAACATGGTGAGTCACTGTGGTCAGACACCTTATATACGTTGTGGAGGAGACAGACCGCTTAGAGAGTCCTCAATAGAACTCTATGGGAGAAGTACCAGAGACATTATATAGAGGAGACAGACCGCTTAGAGAGTCCTCAATAGAACTCTATATAATATCTCTGGTGCTTCTCCCATAGAGAAGACAGCTTAGCAAGTACTCTATATGGGATTCGTTCATAACGGCAAATATGGCAGTTGGAGGAAAATAGCCAATCGTCCACTTTATAGCAGCAGTGTAGACACACTGATGCAAGCAGAGAGTTGTACATGGGCAATAGAAGTTAAACCTGTTGGGGGGAAAAAAATAAATACATTTAAACCATATTTTGGTTGTGTTTTAATAAGCAGTTTTTATCTGATTTGAATTGTGATTCTATATACACTGTATGCCATTTTTAGGTCTTAGTCACCAGTGAAAGTGCAATTATGGCTCTCTTCCATTTTATTTGGATCGCATCCAATTGGTCTTTTAAGGACCTCCCTAACAGCTGTTGGAATTCCCTAAATGCTGAGGAAACGTGCTTCAATAATGTCAGGAGCTTCCACCTCCCCTAGTGTTAAGTGCAGTCAGATTCTCTTGGCACCGCTGTTTTCTTTATGAATTGTCCTTTACATTTTTCCTTGACCTAGTAACATTATCAATCGAGGTCAAGGAACAGTGGATAGAATGTTTCAATTATTTTTTTACTATTTGGATACAGCCTTAGATTTATAATAACTGGCCAGAGGCATTACTTAGATGGCTGCTGAGCAGCCAGACTTTCCTATAAGGACTCTGACCTTACCAAGATGGCTGCC
>JAODOY010032793.1:0-21848 GCA_025399855.1 Forbesichthys papilliferus | reverse complement strand
TATAGTACACAGATAACCAAATTGATGTATTATAGTATTTACAGGATTACTGAATATTGCTACAGAAAATTTCAATTTTATCAAATTGGTGTTTTATTGTACATTTAAAAACTATTAATAAATGATTAGTAATTAGTCATTCATTTTTGAAACCTTGTGCTTTAACAAATACAGCAAATTGCCTCTCTTTAGTGTCGGCTGCATTTCCATTTGGCCGTAATGTCTAGCCTGGGAACGCCTTAGGGACCTCCAAACAGGGCTGGTTAATGTGGCTCGGGAAAGAGAAGTTTGGAGTCGCCTGCTGGAGCTGCTGCCCCCGCGACCCGACAACGGACAAGCGAATGAGGATGGATGGACCTAATGTCTAGCCTATGAGACGCAGAGATGTGGCTTTACCCTGCCATCCAGACAGCTAGAACGACAGTAGCCTAATGTCAATGGAGGGAACACGCAGCCTGGTGTACACAGTACTTATGACTGTCTGTTGTGGTGTGAGGATCAGACAGGGCTAGCCCAGGTCTATCATCCATGTTAGAAATAGCACAATGTTGGCCTATGCTAAATAGCTGAGAACTACAGCCTAATACACACAAATAAGTAATACAATTGGTGTCCAATTAGATGTGAGAAACCATATCTTATTTCAAGCTGATGTGGGAAAAAGAGGCCATAATGTTTTACTCAATGCCCGTCCTTATCGAGAATGTTGCGTTACTGGCTAAATGGTGCCAGCCACTTACCCAATCAGATAAAGACCACCTCAAAAAGGGTTAATTGAACACACTGCCCTACCAACAATGACTGCAGAGTCAAAGTAGACAGCATTATTATACAGTACGGATGTGCAATTAATCACATTTTTATTGTGATATCAATTTTGGCTCCTATCAATTACAGAAACAATATAATCGAGAACTTATTTTGCACATAACGTTTTGCAAGTAAACACAGGCATGCTCACTTTCATCCCTCGCAGGTATTGAAAGGTGTTTTCACTGTAATTTGTTTTGTTTTTTTGGTAAAGTAAATGCATTATAAGTCAAAGTAATCATTAATTCACCGTGATTTCAATATTGACCAAAATAATAATTATTTTTCCATAATAAATAATAATATTACACATTAACGGCAAAAATCAGCTTTTTGTGAATCATATATTATATGAATCCAAGTTAATTTCACTTAAAATGTATGGCAGCATTATGTGACGTAGCCTACCACCCTTCTAAATCCCAGACCACTACAAGCTTACAATAAAACAGAGCAGACTTTAGGAACATTATATTCTAGTTAATAGGCAGGAGGAAATGTATTGTTTTTACTGATAACAAATAAATGTACATACATGCCAACAAATATACTACAACTGTAAACGTTGTCTCCTCGACACTAGTGCACTTTAAAATCAACACAACCTAAATTTAAATCAATAGATAAAAATAAAAAAAAAGATATATAATAAAAAGTATGTATACGTGTGTGCAAAACACACACACACAAAGCGGTGTCATTGTAAAGGACGTGTGCCAATTTCCTCAATGTGACGTCATTACTGCTGCTACTCAGTAGATTACACGTACACCGACCTTCACCACCCTCAGAGGTGCTAAGATTCACCCTTTGCAATACACACCTTTACAGGGTGCACCCACAGAATAATAATAAATCGAGGAGACCATCTATTACTATTACAGCATCTCACCATGTGCAGAGACGGAGCTATCTCTGCAGGGATGCACGGCTTCACTGCATGCTGCCACGCATGCAAAACAGTAGTACTATACTGTTGGTGGCAGTCAACAACATATTTTAGTAGCTGCATGCCATGGCATTCCCCACCATATTCCCTGCAATGCATCCACATGCCCTGAACGTGTTCATCCTCTGACTCCTCACCTTGCGACACCTCCCTGCACAGGCTGTCAGTGTTGTTGTTGTTGTTGTTGCTATTTCCACTCATGTGCCTGATCTGAGGCTCCGCATCCTCCCCTAGGCTGCAGCTTCTCCTCACTTCCTCGTCGTCCTCAGACGCTGTGGAGCTCCACACCTCCATTATCACGAGTAGAGGAGAAACTGCCCTCGGTCTCTGCATTCATGGGTTAAATCCTTCCCTGCCAAGACTCCCTGTTCAGTGCTGACTGGCCACGCAGGACCATCCTAGTCTCCTCTTGCCTGAGTGTGTGTGTGGCTATGTACACCTGTGTTTGTGTGTGAGAGAATCTGAGCTGCTTGGCATTAATATGTAATCCTCTTGGCTCCTGAGAGCCATCTGTCGTCATGCCTACCAGAATTCACCTGGCCATGCTGGACTGGCTGGTTGAAAGGAGGAGGATCTCAAAATTGACTTGTCGACTGCAAGTCAGACAACCTGATGATGATGAACGCAGCCCTGCGCAATTACTCAATGTTGAGCATCGGAAATACAGTAGAAATATGAAAATATATTTATTTAAAATAATCTGGCCTAAGAAGACATTGCACAGAGCCCATCCACCCCTGTGCTATGGAGAGAGATGGTATGGTCTAGCTACACACATATCATTGGTGCAGAGAAAGCCACACCTCCTATAATAGGGACAAACAGAAGCAATACTGTACAGACTGAGATTTAAAGTGTATTTTGTAATAAGAGGGAACATGTTACACAATAACACTAGCCTTTTCCATTTCATTTAGATATTAAGTATTAATTTGATATTCGCGAAATAGGATTTATAGTGTATATTAAGCATTAGTCAAGTAAATTAAAGATTATGTCAGGTTAAAATAAAAGTTGAATAATTTGCCTGGTTTAATTATTATGTGATATTGTTAAGATAAAGCTGCTAAATATGTACAGTATTTGGTGGTTAATTACATGTCAAATGAGCAATAGAGGGGATTTCCAGGCTGTAAGGACCCATACCATTTAAAGTCACGTTAGCGTTTTGTTTTTCTCCCCATCATCATAAACCACCCCATGCCCTTCCTGTTGCCACCATGGCAACGAGGGGACCAGACAATGAAATATTAACCACATCCTCATCAATATTTCACTCCAAGACAGTTTTCCAAATTAGGTATGTAGTCTGCATCAAGTGGCAGCAATGACACCGCTTTCACTATTTTAATGATCCTCCTTGTATGCTATAGTACTGTATATTGGCATATGGTAGCGACCTTAGATATAGTACGTCCTTGCCTCAGTCAATATATGGACCAACTAACAGGCCAGTATTACAATATGCAAAACTTTGTTTTTAAATTATTAACAAATGCTGTAAATGTCTAATTAGTGAAACTCTGTTTTTGTTACCGCCTTGCATGTTAGATATTGACACAAAATGGCACTAATATGAACTCTGCATATAACAGGTTATCTTTGTTCAAAGTTTTACTAAGAGAACACACCCCAACAGTTCAATAGCCACATTGTTTGACCAAAACCTGCAATGGAAAAAAAGCATCACGCAACATTATTGTTGTTGTTTAAATATTATTGATCTCAACTAAAAATAGCATTTACCATTATTAAATAATAATAATAAGTCGACACATACAGTGAGTATACCATGTCGCAGTTTTCATTAACCATGGCAATACAAATGTTTAACCAAAAGGTAGTGTATTCACAAAACCACCCTCCTGGTACAACAAGCAGGAGCTTTTTCAAAGTTATACCAAAAACAACAGCTGCATAGTGGTGTGGTTATGACGCAGGAAGGAGCCAGTGTCTAGAAGCCCAGGTAATACAACTTCACATCTGTACATTACAGGACATGGTGCGGAGATGAGAAAAGGCCTACTGTACAAATAAAAACACACCGAGGCAAAGACAGCGTATGGCGTGAGTCACGTGTATAGAAAAACACGGACGAGCGTTCAGCCTGTACACAACGTGTATACTTCACTTCTCCTCTGCGTACGTGCCGCAGCTTCTTGCGGGCGTGTCGCTCTGTTATTTCTGTAAAGGAATTAGCTATCTATGTCTTTTAGCACGCAGGCTGTTTGCACTGCACCTTATTGGCGTAATACAGATATTAGCTAGAAAAAAACCTATTTGGAATATGCTTATTTGTAAGCTCAGCAGGACCCCAGTTGCCATACGTGGTGGTGTCTGTCTGTACGAACTCAATGCTGCTGCAGCACGGACATTCTGCATGGGCGGTGCAGATGACTGAATGTGCATCATCCGCACAGGCAACATGCCATCACCTCGAAGGTCTGGGCCTAACACCGCACAAGAAACCATGTCCGTCCTCACAAAGAGAGTGTGGTCATGACTAATGCTACTGCAATGCCTACCGTAATACGCCAACAGCTGCAAAGGTTGTTAGTTAGCGAAGACTAATTGGCTTGGTGACATGTGGGACTGGAGAGTACCGTGTTGGGAAGGAAAGGATTAGGCCCCTTATACTTAAACCTTTAACCTTATACTACACAACAGGGGGTCTGGTCTATGGGCCTATAGAATATAGAAAAGATTATAGTACTGTACAGCGATCTGGCAAGAGCCATGCAATCTGAGACAGGGATTGAAAGTGAACTTCAGGTGAGCATTTATGCAAACAATTTATTGAAATATTTATATGTATAGTTGATGTGTAAAGCAAACACCAGATGGACAGATAGGAAAAAGATATATGGCACCAACTTGGTCAATCTAGGATTACTTTAGGTGTCTTTTGCTGTCGTTGTTTTGTTTGTAATTGTATGAACCGTCTCTCAATCCAGATATAAACAGATATGCAGAAATGAAAGAGAACTCACAGAAATACTTAAACGTCTCCTTAATCTGATCATGTGTGAGACCCAGCACTGCCTCTGGGGGCACCAGAGGTGTGTGAAGCCAGTCGTCATGATCATAGCCAAATGTTGAGTCTGCTCGGAGGGTGTAGTTGGGCTGGCCCTCTGACAGCAAGCTCACTATCTCCAACTCTGGAAGGTCGGAACAAAGGTCTGCACAAAAAGGAAGGGGGGGGGGAGAGAGAGAGATTTGCATGGGCGTGGAGGAAACACAGGGAAGATAAACTCATTTGTGAAATTAATCATCATTATTGGAAGGGTGAAAACCACATGGGAACCTCTGGTGCCGAGAAATGAAAACACGGAAGTGTCAAAATCTGCAGTTTCTCAAATGGCAACTTGAAGATGGCTGCAAAAGGGAGTCAACACCCATAGACTCACTTTACATACGTGTTAAAATGTCTGACTCGGGCAAAAAACATTTGTTTTATTTTTAAATAAAAGGTTATCATCTATATAGCTAGTCTCCCAGTTCATGACGACTGTTTGGGGGGTGAATATTTATTTTTATACCTCATCAGATAAAAATATATTGGCCATACATTTATCCCATTAGGTGGGCATTACAGGCAGAATCAGGCAATGCAAAGATGGCAGCGGCCACAGCCAGCACAGTGCTGTATACAAACACGTTCTTGAGAAAAGCTATGGGTGACGTCCATTCATATAATGCATAAACTCTATTATCAAAACTGAACAGAGAAGACACACATAACATGTTCATGTTAGGCTGCCATCTAGTGGTCATACTGTATACAACTACACTGATTACAAAACTGCTGCATCAATATTTGCATTAATCAACCGTATAATCGTCTCAAGCAACTGATTGGCAGCTAGGATGCATTGTTAATCTAGACAACAACAATTATTATTACAATAAATAAACTCCTGCCTATATCGCATAACATTGTTTGCTGCCTACCAGTGAGGGTGGACACATCGTGGCAGAGTCTTTGTCCCGGGCTCTGGGGCTTCCCAGGCAAAGGGCCCACATCCAGCCCCCCCGATGTCTCCTTTGGTCCCTCATGGAGGGCGAGGGCTGTCTGGGGGTCCAGGTGGTGTTGTTGGGGCCAGGAGAAAGCAGAGAGAGGAGCCGCAGAAGAGAGGGAGGAGGAAAGGGGAGTGTCTTGGGACAGTTTGGGAGGGGCTGGCGGGTTCAGCGTGAAGGTGAATGGGGGTTAAAAGTCTTGTGAGGGACTGAGGCCCCCTAGTGGCTCAGGAAGAGAACACAGGCTTCCAAGGCATTAGGCGCTCCAGCAGCTCAGCAGACATCCCTCGAGGTTGCGACAGAGAGAACTAAAAAGAAAGCAGGTGAATGTTACAAATATGTCTATCATACCCAAGGAAACGAAGCAATCAACGCCAAAAAAGTTATTACACTGTAGAAAATGTACGGTTGGTTATGTTGAACCTATGGAGGGAGATGTTTGATAAATAAGCACAAAAAAATATATCAAATAAAAAATGATGTCTTTGCCTTTTTATTTTAAAGGGTCAAAACTCTCAAGTGACTATGGCCTGGCGATACACACAGCTCAGATTACACCTTGCAACATGAGCTCTTAGGCCAAGCACACTGCCAAGCAGGAAGCAGCACATGCTGCAGATTGCTGTGGTGACCGGCTTTATAATAATAATAAATTTAAAAAATGTAAAAAAGCAAATCCATCACTTAACAAGTTTAAATCCCTATTGCATAAAGCAACACACCAGCCGCGATCTGCTTCACTATTGATCTGTGGACTGTTATTGTAGCCTCCGAGAACATAATACTGCACAATCCATCTTCTACTTACATAATGCCTACTTATTTAATTTGGAAACATTCATTATATTCTCACAGACTTCAGCCGGAGTGCATTATATTGAAAACAATGCCATGAGATGAGAATAAATGAAAGCTGAACAAAGGCTTTATTCCGTAGCCAGTCCAGTAACTAGAGAACAGTCGATACCACGCCTGAAATTATGACAGTCAATAAAACATTAGCGCCATGGGGCAAAGGGCTAGTACATATTAATACAATATGAGACTGGCAGGAACTATGCGGTTAAAGGCGTAGTACGCTACTGGTAAGATAATTGCCAATATGCTTTTTGTCGAATTCACCAAATATCTCCTCAGTATGTGCTGAGAAAGAAAATCTGGTACTCCACAGCCCGGCTTGGTGAATAGGGACAAAGCACACCGCTCGGCGTGGCGTGTCAAGTCAGTGGCGATGGTTTTCTATAGAATTATAGGATTCCGCTAATTCCAAGTCTCTGGCACACGGGCTTTTGCACAACAAAATAGCAGTCACGTCCATCCATATGCGTCCAGTTTGCAACTGATATTACATTGGTTAGACAAAAACAAATAAAGTTGGGGAGACTATTGGGTTCAAATGTGACTAGTACCATACACAACCATTATACTCACTAACAGCAGCTACGGAAGCTATGTGCACACAAGTATGGCCTTAAAAAAATGTAATCGCATTCATTATTAGGTCTCGACTACTACATTACATTTACAAACAGGCCACATCATGATGTCTTTGTTGTGGAGCAGTTAATAACAACTCATTTATTGACTTGATTCATATAGTGATTATACAGTATATTAAACTAATGTGGTCAGCGGTGCAATCCCCTCATGGGCCACATAGGGGCAGATGGTGGGCCACATTTGACCAGCAGGCCGCTAATTGAATTGGCCTGCATTACAGTACCCCTGCCCACTGTGCACTCTCATCCCACCCCCCCCCCCCCCACCCCCATTACCCCCCTTTCTCTTCTAAGCTCTCTCAATCAGCTGAGTGTATTGTATTGACCTGAAGCCCTGCCTCCATATATCTGCCCTCTCATTGTACTCAGAGCTGTCAGTGGAGACCGATTCACATGCTTATACATTCAGCCCCCATTAAACTGAATATGTGGCATTCAGCGTGTGGTCTCTGGGAAACAGACCTCAACAGCAACAAAGCACTAGGAAAGCGGTGGCCTTGTGGTTTGTTAGTTTTATTACCGTACGTGATGAACGTACACGGGGGATACATTATGCAAAAAGAAACATCCACATAAAACAAAAGGTAATCAAGGCAGCTCTTGGTCTGCCAACTAAACTATCCAACCAAGCGAGACTGTGTCAAGCCACTTAGGGATGCACTGGCAAACATGATTAGTAGTGATCTCCACATCTTTTGTGCCCTCTCTTTCCATTGGGCATCCACAATGGTGGGCGAAACGCATGTTAAATGTTCAACATTGTTCCATCCACTAGGACATAGATATTACATTTGTGTTGGAAATGTGGAGGTGCTCAGGAGACGCATCTAAACACAGCCCACCCCCATGTCCAATTTAGACTTTGTCACAGAACTTTTTAAAGTGTACCTGTATCAACTTTTAATATTGTGCTGTACCAACTACAGAGAAAACAACAAAACCCATCAAAACAATACAATTAACCAAACTGGCAAGCAAAGAAGACCTGTGACTGAGACATAAGCCAGCAACTCTCTGCCTTTGAACTTTGAGTATGGTCTAAACTCTCCTGTCAAGGTCAGTGGACCGGCTACATGTTGGTGCTCTGTGCAAACGATAGCTTTCCAGGAGGCTGTGTACGTGAGTGGAGTCACACAGGAAAGACGGGGAGGGTGAGTGAGGGGGAGGGGAGGGAGCATATATTGGTTACAATGAGGCTGCTTGCATTGAGGAGAAAAGACATTCATTGGCTACAATTCTCTTTCGACCCACTACTGAAGAAATCACACTTCGCCAACTAGCTGTGGCACACTAGTCCTCCTTTGTGACATTTGTGTAGCAGGGGACAGAACTGTGAACCCTTGCACTGGAAGCAGCAAGCCTCTAAATAGCTTTTCATGTGACCAAACCCAAAATAAGCTCTGAAGTTAGGACTACAGACCGCTTGCCAAGTTGACCATCTTTAATGTATCGACATCAGACTGAACACATTCAATTTTACTATTCAGTATTATAATTAATCAAATTTCACATCACATAAATAAATAAATAAGAACTAATAAATAAAGACAATATAATGCAACAGTGGTATGCAATATTTTCAATAGGCTAGCTGGTTAATCATATCACTGTTTAGGTTAACATTGGATTTAGGTTCAAGATATGGTTGAATAAGTCACAACAATTTTGTAACGATATAGTGGAGTAATTGCGTCCTGAGAATGACATCACGTGTGCGCATGTAGCACACAAAGTATTGGTTTTGGTCCGATTTGTTTAGTGTGACATCTAGTGGCGAAAAAGATCATATATAGTACCTTTATAAAAATAGAAATGCAAGGATTTACAATAAAGCACAACATGTAAAGCTATGGTTTCGTAATCACCCTGGTGACCCTGGGATAGGCAATAGAGAAAAAAGGCTGAATGATTAACAAAAAAGAATTATGCCATATTTTATGTTACTCACTTGTGCCTTCAAGAGCCAGAAAGACAATTACACTGCAGGAAAAACAATCAGGCCTGCAGGCATGTTTTCATGCAGTCTCGCAGAGCCAGCCTTTCCTTACATAAAGGTCTGGGACACAGCTCTGGCTGCGTCAAGATCCGCCTACTTGACAGGAGAGGTATTTTGATTGACATGGCACAACGACCAACTACGTAACTCCATGACAAAGTCTGACGCGAAACTTATACAGAGGAATTTGTTGAGAAACTTTCCAACACGGCTCTGGCTGTGTGTGGACTACGGTTACTGATAAAAAAAAAATGTATGTAACAAGTGAAATAAGTAAATAAACCATTGCACTATCGTCGCACCGGAATGACAATGAGTGACAATGCTAACAGCCAATGAAAATGAAGTTCCGGAAAGTCAGCTTACAAGGGTATATGTATCACACGTTCAGCACAGAGTTGCTTGTGACGTGCATGGATGGAAGAGGCTGAGACTAGTTTTATTTTACACGCACACACGGACGCACGCACACACGATCAGTGGTTCAGAAATGTTTTGACTACGACCCTCAAAAAACTAAAAAAGGTTTTCATAAAACCATGAAATGATTCAAAGCTTCCTTTGCAGTTGAAAACACAGTATACATTCAACCACAATACCAGATTTAAAATACTAATAAATTAATTAATTCATTTTAAATACATTTAAAATCGAATAATTAACAACACATTGTTGCAATGGCTAAGATCCGGTGGCTTTGGATCAGACTGACTAGATGTTTTATGAAAACGGCTCAACTGAATGTTGCAAATTAGAAACCCTGGTACCAGACAATCACATTAAATCTCATACTAAACTGCTGGGAAACACTCACATCCTAAAGCCTGAGGCTGGACTGAACATTTGAACCTTTTCAGGTAAAGAGGATAAGATGACCTCACACGCTGTGTGCAATTGACTGGAGATAAAGCAACCTGTCTCAGTTCACAATCTGGCCTCACTATGAAGTCCACACAGACAATACACATGGTTAACGAGAGTGACTGCACGCTCACCATGACCTACTGCATCTGGGAACGCTTCATTATGCACGTACACACAAATTAAAACACAATTTTAAACATTTGCTCTCCCATATGTAATAAGTCCCCAGGCTATCAAGGCATACTTTTTGTAATTCACTGCCAATCTTGACAATGTTTATATTACATTTAATAAATAACTATCGTTCATGAATTGCTGTTTGACAAACGTAAAATTACCGTCCGGTATATCATATATTACATCATAAACGCTACTGTCACTAACCATAATGAAGCGTCAACTACCCCCTGCATATAGAGCACAGTATGACATAGGCGTATTAATCATTACAAAACTGTACAGTTCACTCACCCATGGGATGTCCATAAAGTGAAAGTGAAATAACTCCTCTGACATTACAGATAAAGCCAGAAGCAAGAACATCACATCATTTGTATTAATGAACAACTATATGTTACAACCTTATTGGATGGAGCCCCTTTGATTCTTACACTAATTACAAAATGAAAGAAAGTGCCATGCTGTGATGCTATGCAATGTTTGTTTCATTAATAATAGACACCAATGCACGTGTGCAACAATAATAAATCCAGTTCTAAGCAGAGAAAATCAACAGTTATTAACAGGCCTTTGCTTTCCAAATGCAAACAACAGGCGTAGCATTGTGACAATAGACAGGATATGACACCTGGTACAAAATAAATAGAAGAGTCTGTACTGACGTGAGCCAATTAAAAACAGTAATATAAACACAAAGATACAGACTGACAGAGGAGAGACAGTGGTGTTTTAGAGTATTGATTATGAGAATAATACTCATTGCCTAACTATGTAAAAATAGTCCACAGGAGATAGACGACATCCATAAAATGGAAAGAAGAAAAATAGGAGCAAGAGTTTTACCAAAGGAACAAGAGCTTTTCAGTACTCGCCCACCACTGTCAAACAGACAACTGGAGCAGTTATATCTGGACATCAGCTCACATAGAAAGTGGCCATAAATACCAAGATACCAACCACTTACTTTTCTTAAAACAAGTGGTCCTAAACCGCGCTTTTAGGGGGCTATACAAGTAGTCAACACTGAGATCACTTTGGCCCAAAATAAAATAAAGTGTTTTAGCTAACCATCTCTTGCTCTTATTTATATTACAGTTAACATACTTGGCGCATAACACACCATGATTGGCATTCACCTTGCAAGGGTAATTTACAGCATTCACAATGTCAAAACACAGTTACACAAACAGCAGCACATTATGTTCAAATTAAACCTATGACATAAACTGACTACAACTAATAAATAATTCAATATGCCTGTGAGTTGATGAGCAGAAGATAGTGCAGCTCTTGTAATCCCAATTACTCACACAATACATCATAGATCCAAAGATATACAGTAACCATGAATGATTAACATATAACCTTCACTACATATCTCAAAATGGGGCTGGCCATTCATGAACTCACAAAAAAACAGTTTTTTGTTTAACCCAGCCTCATAGTGTCACAGAGGGAGGGAACAAGCAAACACTAGGGTCTACGTGCCGGGTTAAATCTAATCAAAGCCATGCTGTAGTGCGGACAGTGGCACAAAAACCACTCACCGTGCTAGCATGCTCACAACAGACTACAGGTCAGCTTAAACTCATGTCAACAGTAGACTAGCCTACATGAAGCATCCCCTCGGGGGGTGATACAGTTAATACACAGTAATCGGCAGCATATGATCAGGACTTACTGTGTTTGTAAAGCAGCTATGTTAGCATGGGATGTCCTGTGCAGGTCACTCCTTTCACGAACACATTAATTAATCACATTGGGCTTGATAGTGCTACCGGCCTCTGTCCTACGTGTCCCGCCTGTGGCCTGTGGGAGGAGAAGTGAAGGTGGGGTTGAAAGGAAATAAGGAGGAGTGGTTTATTATAAGCCCTTACAGTATAACCACGCCTACGGGTATGTGTGTGTGTGTGTGACTGTGTGAGAGAGAGAGAGAACAGCAGAGAGAAAGTGAATTTTGATGTTCATCCTAAAGGAAAAGAAGAAGGGATTAAAAGATCAACAGAGACAGAAAGTTTCTGGGTCAGTGCATCTGTACCCTATTGGACAGCAGCAAGTAAAGCAAATATTCCAATCTTCCACTGGCTCATTTGCATCAGTCAAATAATGCACCAACCCTCCATAGGAGCCAAATCAAATCCATTATGGTCGCCATGCCCATTAATTAGCCTTTATCACAGCGACATAGTATTTAATTTGCACTTCTAGTCACTGATTTACAGCTACAAACGCAGACATGAGGAATTGATTAGGATCAAATGTCAGTATTATTAGAATAAAATATGTAGAGTTGGAACCTCTTTAAAGAATTCTGAAAAAGTCTTGTCATGAATTTAAAAAGGTTGAGTCAGCAATTGTCAGCCAAATACACTTTCAAATTCAGCGAAGCTGTCTGTTTTGACAAAAACCTTATCAATCCGCTGGTACCAGACATTAAATCACTTAAAATCTCATATTAAACTGCTGGAAAACACTAACATTGCATCCTAAAACCTGAGGTTGTACTGAACATCTGAACCTTTTCAGGTGAAGAGGATCAAATGACCTCACACGCTGTGTGTAATTGACTGGAGATAAAGCAACCTGTCTCAGTTCACAATCTGGCCTCACTATGAAGTCCACCCAGACCATACACACAGCGATGAGAGTGACTGCACAATGGACTTCTGGTGTTTTTACACAGCCCTGGCTCTCTAAGTAAGAACACAAACAGTGGTGCAGACTGCTCTAACACTTTCCCAGCCTTGGCAATGTGTGTTTAACGTGGGGGGCCAGATGTTGAGTACAAATACTTATCAAGCCCTGTAATTCATTGTTCTCAAACATCCTTATCCTTTCCCAAACTTTAACAATGCAACTGCCACTTCTGTATTAAATCTGGCTTAGCTAAATGCTAAAAGACAATATCCCCTTCATTGTAAACAGACTTAATTTAAGCAAAATGTATCCACAATTCCTCCATTTTATGACTAATTCTGCTTCACGTACAAACGTATAAGGGCTAGTCCATGAAAGGGTATGGCATTGTCAATCAAGTCCAAAGTAGCAATGTCAGCTATATATTTTTTTAATGTTCAAAAATACTTAATTATAGCACACACATTGTTATAATAACATGGCCTTTTTATTTGGACCAATATGCTAACTATGTTTATGCCAAACATTTTGTTAAGGTTGAGGGGAGGAAGAAAAAGAAGGGGGAAAAAAATCAGGGAAATTAAATAGGATACAATCTGTATTGGATGTATTTTACCATGTATACTACGTAGCCTATAAATTACAGAACACAAATGTCGGTTTGTCATTGATTATTATGCCTTCTCAATAACATTTGTAAAAGGACATTCGTTATTATGCATATTTTTTAGGATGCTGTTAAGACGGCTAACTCATAGTTTCATAATTTCAAATCCGATGGTATGGTTGGTGATATATGATAGACATAATTTGTTATATTTGTAATGCTGTTAATAACTTAATTCATGAGTTAAAGTAGATATAACACTACAAGTAGCCTACCTACTTCCTAGCATGATCCCACACTGCAGACTATGGAAATGTGTATTTAGCCTACCATGGTGTACCGTACAAGTGCGTTTAATTAAAATAAAACATCGACCGACAAGTTGAAATGGCCATCGTCAAACAGTAAAACCAAACTTGGTTGATTTACTTACATGTTTGTTTGCACCGCGATCTTTGACGGTAGATGGGATGGGAGTCTTTTCTCAGTTTTTCCCACTTAAGTTCGACATCAGCTGTTGTTGAACGGTCTGCTCGGGTCTTTGGTCATTTTCGAAAGTGAAGGATCATGGGACTTGTAGTTTTAAATGTACAAAATTACATTAGACATTTGCTAATTTGCAATACAATATGCTTAACAGTGCATTAAAACAATACAATTAGGACAATTAAAATAATACAACGAAGGTACACAACACAGTCCTGGCTCTGTATGTAAACATGGCTAAGGGAACATATGGTTAAGTGAACATAGGGTTAAGGAAACATATGGTTAAGTGACATATGGTTAAGGGAAAATATGGCTGAGGGAACATATGGTTAAGGGACATATGGTTAAGGGAAAATATGGCTGAGGGAACATATGTTTAATTAAGGCAACATAGGGTTAAGGGAACAAGACATACTTCTGATGAAGAAACTAACCGGCATATTCAATGAAGACCACCCTCTAGGGCACAATAGAGCAAGTTCTGGTGAGGCAGAACTCCCTGCTCCATCCAAAAAAATACATATAAACACAACACAACTTTTACTAGAAATGGTGTGTAGAGGTACAAACCCAACTGGACATTCATTTAATGTTGTGGCTTTTCACAAAGTTAACTTTACTATAGTACATAGTGATATATAGGCTATACCCTCCAGATAGGGTTAGACCTCTGCATTTTAAGCTTGGACTGAATTTGTTAGTCTCTGTCTCCCTCTAGCGGTTTAATGTCCAATTGTTTTCTGGGAACATTTTAATAAGTATATCAAATTATTCTGCTAAATTCATTACTTAATTATCCTTTACATGATACATTTTTTACAAATGTACATTTCATTGTATTCTATATTCAGTTGCCTGAAGTTTTGTCATGTTTAACATTGTTTCTTTATCATTATTTCTATTAATGTCACTCACATCTAAGTTTAACTCACAGTTAACAGTACAGTACAGTTACAGTATTATACTTCCATCACAGCTCTACTGTAGCCGAGCTCCATTGTTCCACAGCGGACAGGCTGCCTCTGTCTGCATTCCTTGATTAATAATTTACTGTCTCCAGTGAGCTAGCGGTCTGGCTACTGGTCCAGACCATGCAAGCCACTTCCTTTTCTAAGGACAATGGGTCCATTTCCCGCAGGGTGCAAGGAAGAGGACTACAGTGTGAGAGACAGTAGGGGATTGTGAAGCAGGGACATCATATCAGCAGGTGCTGGCCTTGGAATGAAAGACTTACTTGGTTGTAGGGAGATATATAAGGTAAATGGACAGCATTTATATAGCGCCTTTCCAGTATTTTGCCTCACGTTCACACACACATTCATACACCGATGGTGATTGCTGCCATGCAGGGTACGACCAACCACCAGGAGCGTTAAGGGTAGGGAGTTAGGCATTTTGCTCAAGCATGCTTACAGGTAGGTCAACACCGCAGCTTGAACCCAAAACCTTCCAGCTGGTAGCCCAACACCCAGACCTAGACCATCCTGCCCCCTTATGTATATGACAGAACCTATAAAGAAACCAGCAGTGTTCTTTTATGATCTTTCTTTACATACATCACAGAAGAAAATGAAATATATACTGTATAGAGTATATGATTTGTATCTATTTTTTCCATAAATGTGTGATTTAGTTTTATCAACATGAAATTTCTTTTTTATTTTTACTTTTTTTTTCCCAGTGCTGATTCATAATCATTACCATTATACTGTATACTTCCATCGTGAACAGGCTTAAGCGCATAATGTAAATCACTGGCATGCTTGCTAATGAAACCAGAATATACAATGCTTGTGCTCAAAACAATTGCAAAGATAATGCAAAGGTAATGATACTGAATTACACGTGAAGGTTAGAGTAGTTCAATGGTCTGTGTTCTACGTTATTGCACAATAGTACTCCACATCAGGAACTGAGAGTGAAATTCTGCCTATAACAGCAACACTGAGCATGTGGAAACTATCTGGCAGTATATGACACATACTGTCTGCATTTATGATCGACCTAAAATAGGTCAGGCTATGGCCTGCCTCTGGGGGTTTCGTCCAGCCTCTGACTGCGTGGCCTTTGTGGCGGTCATCATGTGTGTCGCAGACAGGACAGAGACACAGAAGGACAAGGCAGCTTGGGCCTGCGCTACTTATGTAGGGCAGTATATAAGTGCAAACGAATGTCAGGACTGATAGCACCATGGCTTAAAATAGCCTCAACTCAGGACTTCTGTGTTAACTATTAATGGAGAAAGATTGTCTGGGTTTGCCATGTCTCTGTTAAGACACTCGCAATGATAATCATTTTTTATATTTGAACTACAAGTGGGTATGCTATTATGAACAATAAAAACGTGTTGACACAGACCCAACAGCATGCTTCATGGTGATTCTACATTTAACCTGTAGAAAATTGAATAGGCAAACGTGTGTATGCTTGAACGAATATAATTAATAGATTGGAATTATTATTTTTTTAAGATTTAATTTATGGGAAATTAAATACATCATAATAATTATACAATTATGTTTCCATAACAGTTTGAGTTTTTAAACGACCAACATCAAAATGTCAACTCAATAAAGTAATGGACGCCATGACTCCAGCAATTTCCCCTAGCCTTCCCACATTCTCCTCACTGAATATCTTGCCTAAACATGAAGGCAGAAACTACATGTCTTTCTACGTGACATAACAGAAAACAAAATGATCGCCGTCGTTTCCGACCATCTAAGTTTCGTGATGTAATCAAGGTGTGGTATAGTTAGAGCCCCTCCCCCTACAGGTAGGCAACGTACTAGTTTGAGAAAATACAAACATTTAGTTCACATTTTCAGCCTGCCGTAGTCTATAGCTTTTAGAAAAGCATATGCTCAGTGCTCTCATACCACCTGTGTTTTATACAGTGCACATTGCATAACACACGTGTTATTTATTTGAGTTTATCTATGTGTTTCTAATACCACATTTTGAGAGCTTCGGCCAGGGTGGGTCGGTTTCCCAGCTTTGTGAAGGAGAGGGAGGAGCCTTGGCTGAGGTGACGATTTTACTCATTGTTCAGACGTTTGTCGGACAACAGCAGAAAGTGGCTGGTAAAGTAAAAGTAGCCTACCCCACTGAAAACTACGCAGACTGGGAGTACTGTAAATCGAAACAGCGTTTTAATTTTTGAAAGGTAAGCAAAATAATGTAGTCAAACTAGGCTATACTAATAGCCATATATATTAATATTTCATTTAGGATTGAAATACAGTGTTAGTTATTAATTTATCGTTGTTTCCACAGTGCAGTATGTTTGATCTGGCAAATGTCTTGTTAGAATAACATTAGAAACGTGTTATTGATCGGGTCACCTATAATTGTCTTTGAATTCATTTCCGCAAGCCTCGGGCGAAGACCAAAATGTCTATTAAGCATAGTTTTGAAGCAGGCACGTCATTCAACAGTAGCAACGTTGTAGCAAAGTTAAACAAGCGCTAGTGGTTATCGAATGCTGACTTTTGGGTCAAATGTGTCGTCTATTACTATGGCAAAATCAAATCCAAATCAGCTGGACGTCACTTAAATTGACTGCTGTGTGTGTGTGTGTGTGTGTGTGTGTGTGTGTGTGTGTGTGTGTGTGTGTGTGTGTGCGCGCGCGTATAGTTCATGTTTCTGAAAGTGCGACAGGCTGGGAAAAGTTGGACGACCCTGCGCACTAGGCTACAGATTGTTTATATATTATAACACAAATCTACATGTAAAGCGTCAGTAGCATATTCTAGCAAATTGAACTACCAGGCAGCAATATATTTGTGCGCGACTTATTTAGCTATTGATTATTTAAAAAGTAGCCTACCTCAAAAGAGGCTCTTCCTTGTCGTTTTTACACTTTAGTGGGTTTACATATCAAATGTAAACGCATGTATCTTTGTGTCAGCCCCTTGCTCCATTGCATTAACAACCACAATTAACACATTTTGGGTGTGGTAACTTTGATTTATGATACTAAATTAGGGAGAGATGTAAACAAGGAGGCAAAGGCTTGTCACTTCCACCCTGGTTGCATAATGCCTGCTTTTTTCCAGGTGTTGCTGAATCTTACTATGATGTGATTGATATTATTGCTAATCTGAACATGGCTCATCTTGACCTATATTTGCCTAAACACGCATAAGCCCACCACCATTACAGTATAAGATTTGGAATCCTGCATATACTGGAATACTGCAGCAATGCAAGTTGATTTTATGAGTAAATCCAGAGAAATAACTTTTATCGGTATTCCTTTTGCGATCAAGTAATTTGTAGCTCTCATAAGCGTTTGTGATGTGGGTAGAATTACAGTTAAATATCTTGTTTTTCACTTTAAGCTTCCTTGATGACCCTTCCCATAATCATTAATTAAATAACTAACACCCACATTCCCCCATAATTCTTTTAAACAAGTAACCAATGCCATCAGTCACCACTAAGAATGATGGTCAACAACTGGCTTTGGTGCTCTGACTGTTCTCAGTGTAGAGCATAAAGGCCAACCAGGCAGGCTGAATGTGTGTCAGGGTGAATAAAGCAGTCGCTGGACTGTTCGCCAGAATGTTCTGCCAGTAATAAGGCCTCACTGGCAGAAAACATGACCAAACAGATCATGGCCACTGGCCATGTAGCACTGTAGTAGACAGCAGTCTGGCTGGAGATATGCTCCACTTTGACCCTGAGAAAGGAGTGTGTGTGTGTGTGTGTGGGCGTGCGCTCGTGTGCGCGCGCATGTGCATGCCTGCGCATGTGCATGCCTGCACGCTTAGTGTAGATTTGCAGTGATGGCATAGGTCATAATCCATCCACACACACATTCATCCTGATTAATTCCCTGATATTGTCCTACATTAGTTGTTCAAGGGGCCAGCAGATCCTCTAGTTTCTAAACGGGGTGTACACATTGCAAAGGGATTAGTCTATGATAAAATATCTCCTTAGTTACAGTCGAAAGGCTTGGTGTGGCTTCACCAATTAGCCCCCCTCCCCCTCCTCTTCGTCCAGCGGTGCCTGACTGAACACTTTCCTATGGGCTCACTTACACACACTGAGACCTGCTCTTTCTGCCAACATGCGTGTCTGTGTCTGTGCACAACAGCACGCCTGTGTGTTGCACTGTTCACATGAGACTGAGCCGTGCTAGGAAGATAGGGTTTCCGCCTCTGGTCAGCCATGACGGGGTCCTTTGTGGTTGATGTCAAGGGGGCATGGTGGTGTCGTGGCATCATACATACAGTATAGGCTCTCTCAAGTTGTCATGGTGTAAGAAGGGATCTACCGCATGGAATGATGTTAGCTGTAGTTGGTCTTTCTTCGTTTACACCTGTTTCTTGTTCTTCTTTACGTCAAGCTGCTTTTCTCCTAATAAACATATTACCATAGTCGCTGCTTAACTAATGGATAATGTATGTATTTGTTTGTTGTTGTTTTTTTTAGCAAATAATTGTAATTGAATACTGGATTTCAGAAACTTTGATCTACTGTAGAAGATGAAAAGTATAGACATAAAGCTGACCACGCACCGCTCAGCTGAAGCCCGCTGGATTCACATTACAGTCACTGAATAAATAATTTACTTCAGACAGTTTTCTAGGTTGAATAATAGTAGTTGATGCCCCTTAAAATGGCAATGCCTTACCTACCTATTCAGTGCCTCTTCACCTGTACTTACGTGTTGCTTACTTGCAAAATTATTTCCCAGTCAACTCCTATCAAAAACCTTTTATATATTTGCTGTCAGACTTCTGGAAATAGCTTAAACCTACTGTTTCCTCATGAATATATTACCATTGATATTCTTTCATTACTGGCGCAGTTCCATATGGCCTAACTAGGGAGTGTGTGAACTCGAATGGCCTCTGATGCAAATGCCAAAGTATTCAACTGTTTGCTGGGTGGTAATACCGAGCACACTTGTCCAAATGAGTCCTGTGGTGACTTTCTGTGATCTACCTCCTACTAGTACACTCCGGTGAGGAAGAGAATGCCAGGGTGTAGCACAACAGATATTTGGCTTGTGTGCTTTACGTGAGATTACTCACTCATACCTAGGCTGATATCAATCCTTTTAATTATATATAGAAAATATATATATATAATTTTAATGCAGACCTATTTTATTTAAATTGATTCCAGTGTTTAGTTTTGCTGTGGCATTAGTGAAATAGAATGATGAGCAATACACCTTTTGTAGCTTCTAACTGGTAAACCCTTGAGCTTCCCTTCAGATCTCCACCTGCTACCGCCCACCCTGACCAAACCATGTCTGAGCCCTCCTTACAAAATTAATCAACTGTCACATCTCTTCAGAGTTCACAGGCGGCACATGTAGCCATGCTAGCTCCCAGACCTTAGCCTCTCAGGCCGCAAACGGGGCTTTAGAGACTCAACAAGGCGCACTTGGCCTGTAAACAAACGGAGCCGTCTAGAAATCCCGCGGCCTTTCGGATGCATCCAGCGGGGACACTTGAGACCTAGTTTCCTATTCAACGTCACAGCAGTCGTCGAGACAATACTGATGCTCTTTCCTCTCAACCTTTAACAAAGTAACTGGGGCACAGGGGCTCTCTGTGCTCTATCAAGCACTTCGTCCATCCTCTTCCTTCCTAGTTTCAACTACAGAATGTGGACAAAGGCATTCTACTTTGCCAGCACAAAATAAGCAAGTTTGTATACAAAAAAAAAAACAGTCCAGCTGGCCACCTGAAAATATTTTTTATACTAGGTGTCCAGCTAGATCTAGCCTAGTGTCATTGGGTACTTTTCAATAGAGGTAGCAAATGTAAATCTTTTTTTTCTTTCTTTTTTAAAGATTCAGATTATTTCACTCTGTTCAACAAATGTGGTCAAAAGACTCATTCACAAGAAGTGGTTCAGTGACATTTCTGGTTTCCCAAAACATCATGAGTTACGACAGAGATGCCCCTTTCTCATTTATTGAACAATACATTGTTCCTCGAAGTTCAGAATTGAAACAACATTCAGTTAGTTACTCCAGTCAGTCTGTCAGTTCTCCAGACCAAACCAAATGTGGCCTTTTAAATAAGCCCACATCCTGTCTACAAAATATTTGCACAGGTTAGAAGTAGAATTGTTTTTATTTTTTATGAGCAGACTTAATTCAATCAAAAGTTAAAAAGCTGGAGATATTTAAGAGAATTACACAGCATTGAACTAATTCACATCAACATTTTAGTTTCTTTTTCAATCGTTTATGACAAAACATATAAAATATTCAAGTCCCTTCAATGAAGTCACACTACTGTACCATTCCAAATACAATGCTATATTCAGGTAAAGCATGCATGCATGTATCCCTACAACCACACTTGGCACGCACCCACCCACTGTGTACGTTACAGGGAACTGTTTTCTCACCAATAGTAAGTATAATGTGTCCATCCAGCCATCTGTTGGCTTCTCTCTGGAAAAAAATGTACAGTATATGGGTACTACAGATTTGTCTGCGCCGTATAGCTCCATGGAATCTGACCCTATTTTCCCCTCCATCTTCCCACAAGACGACTCATATTTCCCTTTTCTTCATGACAGTAAGAAGTTCTGCTCGGGAGTAAACACTGTGAACCGCTGGCCTATTCACCTCCTCAAACAGTCAAATAATGCATCAAGATACAACTGTGACCATTGCACATTTTTGTGCTTGATTTATTTATTAGGAGTCAACACGGGGAACATAGTGAAATCTGTTGTAGTTAATGACTCTTGTGCTCAGAATTTGCTCTGGAAAGTACCGAAAGTACAGTATATTCTATCGATTAATTCTATATATATATA
>JAODOY010032783.1:3107-21850 GCA_025399855.1 Forbesichthys papilliferus | reverse complement strand
TGTGTGTGTATACACGGCAAGATGACACGGCATGATTTAGGACAGTTATGTAGAATCATGAATGTATTAATATAGGATAAGACGTTATGAATAACATTACAGTTGCATCAATTAAATGATTGTGAAAGGGAGCGTGGCTGGTCTAATAAAACCTTCTTGTAGTACATTTCTGCTCCTACAATATACTATATTTATCCATGACATGGTACGTTCTGCTAAATAAAAAGTGAAGTTATATAGACTATAAACTTGTGTAAAAAAAACAGTCACCGCTGTACCGAAACCATGACTTCTGTACCTCGGTATGAACCGAACCGTGACTTTTGTGTACCGTTACACCCCTAATACATATCCATCATATTCATATTCATTTGCTTTACCAGCGGCAAACAGTGACCTTTTAACAGAGGTCGTTCAGTTACCTCATAAGTATAACATAAAAGTCGTAGTTTGCACACAGCAACCTTGACCCCTCCCCCTACAGAGTGTTCAGTTATGGTGCTACTACGGCAACATCTACTTCTACATAACAGATATGTTGTGCAGTAAAAACAGAACTATAGTCTTTTACAAATTGAACCACAATATTCAATAGCATACCATACATTTTATGAAGTCAGACTCACAGACTGACGATTGCTACTTGAAAACAAAATCCATCCTGTAGTAATTTTATACACATGAATGAATGAAAGCTTGTACATACAATCTATCTTGAGCCTTAGATTCAAGGATAAGTCCTTTCTCAATTCAAGGCCAGGGCAGGTTTGCCGTGTGGCGCACCTCCTGCACGACATTCAGCACGACAGCAACTACAGTCAGTTCGCATTGGAGTCCTAAAAGAAAAGCTAAAAACTAATCTATACAAAATAGCCTTTAACTAAAAACTATACTACACATTCTAAACATATTTTTAGTTATTTATTGAATCATAATACATTTTAAAACAAACCAATATCTATGTTGTTTTTAAATAAATATATATATATTATTCCATTTTTGTATTTTTTTTATTGCAGATTTTTGTTGAAAGCACTTTGTCCTGCAACCTTATATAAAAAGGGTTATATAAATAAAGTGTATTATTATTATTATTATTATTATTATTATTATTAGTAGTAGTAGTAGTATTTGAAGGCAACGGTCCATCACCTGGCTAGGTTTTAATTTGATTTGCGTATGTGTGACCGCAGCCTATGATGGCTACTGTCAATCATCCGGCAGCGCAGCTGGTTGGTTGATCATCCTGTGCTCTGACCCAGTGCACTCTGGGTTCTGCGGTTTCCTCGGCCGTGTCCTCACCGACGCCATGAGGGTTTGCCCTGTTTGTCAAATGGTGCAAAACTCCATAATCTATGTCAGACAAGCACATCCATTTCTTCAGTCTGCCAAATCTCAGACAAGACATCAGAGTACGCATAAAATGAAGTTGGAAAGTTCAGGAAGGAGGCAGAACTTGGATAAATTGGATAAGAGGTTGGCGTCACCTACACTATGGATGGTGTCAATGTCAACAATGTGCACAAACATTAACTAGTTCAACCTTTCAAATGTTGACAAGGCGGCGTGAATATTGGCACGGCAACCAGGCAGTCAACATTGGCATATTTGATGAAGCGTTTTGGCAATATTGATAAGAACACGACGCGGGCCCTAAAGAATCTCAACTGCACACAGTGACATTACCACATTCCATGTGTTGGCATAAGAATGGACAACACATACTGTACAGTAGTGCCTGCAGAATTACAGTACATATTTTATCCTGGCTTGAACTTCATGCAAACTCCAGTCCATCACCACACAATCATAACATTGTGGAACAACTGACAGCATCCCTGTCCTCATATATGGAAAGTACAGAATGCGAGCAGGAACACCCTCGGCCCTGATATTCTCAGTGACATATTGGAATTCAAAATATCGTTCCTTGACACCACTGCTTGTGATGAAGCGTACGCCACTGTACAGTAGGTAGCACAATGGACATTTGCCTTGCATTTGTCATTTCTACAACCATGACAGATACAAGTGGTGAGTTATTTTGTGTATGGACGATGTAATGTTTCAGTTAAGTTGCATGTATTTGCTTTTGGCTATTCCTAATTCTTATATTCTAATATTATTATTATTATTATTATTATTATTATTATTATTATTATGCATATTATCTATTCATTATGAGCAGCAGTGGCACAGTGGCTAGAGCGGCAGATAAACCTTATTAAGTCCCCACCAAGTGATGCGGTGCCCTTGAGCAAGGCACCTAGCCCTATGCTGCCCCCGGTGGTCAGGTGGTCACCTTGCATGGCTGACACCACCGTCGGTGTATGAATGTGCGCGTGTGTATGGGTGAATGTGAGGCAATCCCGTACAGCGCTTTGAGTGGCCTTAATGTTAGAAAAGTGCTATATAAATGCAGTCCATTCATCCCAGTGAGAAGCATGTTCCGGCCATTGTTTGTAGTCCCATTTTAAATTGGCAACAACATTATCACCGGTTTGCCTTGTACCATTTGCGGGGTGCAGCCAGCTCTTACTGTGATAGAGCCTCATTGTACTGTATATAAGGTAGAGTCACGCTCCCCACAACCCCACAAAGACCCCTCTCATACCTGTAGCACTGGTGACAGCATGCCCAAACTGCCTCCATCCACTTCAAAGTAGTTAAGATAAGGGGGCAGGGGAAGAGGAGAGAGAGAGAGAGAGAGAGAGAGAGATTTTCTTTTGTTATCAACCATGCCTCCAGGTAGGATTTCCCATGTGTTCTAGAGTGCAAACAGGCTGTACAGGAAGCTCTGTAAGAGCAACCAGTTGGCAATCAAGAGCTCGGCATTGTACCCTGGGATTTTATCGAATAATCCGTCTGGACTGTTGTAGCCAGTCACTCCCTCAGAGAGCTCAATTCAATCAACACATTTAGAGCGCCTCCCGTTTTATAGCCTCACACTCTAGACGGTAGATTTCCACCTTTGATTTTATCTTTTTTTTTTTTATTGAATCTCTAACAAAGTGAGTCTCTTGTGTACTAATGAATTGAACGGTACCACATTATGGTACCGAGTTATTTGAAAATTGGATCAGAGATTGGGTGTTGCAGAGTGTCAGCGCATAGTCCTTGGCATATTGAAATGGGACTTGGTAAATTGCAGGCCACAATTAACTCCTCGTCAGCAGAAAAGGATTTCTTCTAATCTATTTGATCTAATTAAAATACTCAATATTGTGTAACTGTGCTATGAATACCTGCTGCAGTCCCTTTTGAAAGAAATATGTTCCAAAATCATAGATAGTAGCAATTATTCTGATATTTTTTTTTTCATAATTTTCCCTTGGAGAAACATGTAAATATGGCATGATAATTAAAAGTGAATTATTATTAAACAATTTCTATGTAATTGTATGTACTAGCTCGAGGAAAAAACAGACATGATTTCCAATGTCTATTGTTTTTTTATAAGCCTTACATTAGAATTACATTAATAAGATAATATGCATTTTCCAATTGAATTTGCACTAATATTCATTTATTCTTTTCAGATTTTTTGGGTTTTATTTTGATAACATAGGCTACAAAATTTCCATACATTTACAGAAAAAGGCTTTATCAAAATGTTGTTTTTTTCACGAATCCTTTTTTCTTCTACATATTTACAGATAAAATACCACATAAAATAAGAATGCTAAAACATATTTTTAAAATCTTCTTTAATAAGCTTGCTTTTTTATAAGATAATGCTCTAACTGCTTTGAAGGGCAAGGCATTGTTGTTGAACACATCTCTATATTGAATAATATATAATATATAAGATTGTTTTCTAGAGCACAAAGGCAGGTAGTCCATATCTGTACATATCAACACTTTACCAGAACAATGCTAAGAAATATTAAATTTAAGCAATGCAGTTCACGGACTATAAAATAGTAATTATAGTAAAAAATAATAATGTTAATACAAAATTTTAAATATTGTTTTACACATTGTATGATAGTAATGGTAATAATTTTTAGAAAATAACGTGAAATACGCAAGTTAAAATGTTCACAGAGTCGAGCTGTTTGTCAATGTGACAGTTGGCCAAAGCAGTCGTTCTCTTTGGCGCGGGCAGCGCACCTCTGTGTGATCGGGGGTTTATCAATGTGCTTCTGAAGCGGCCGTGCCTTCAGTGACACGTCTCGGTGTGATTGAGGCATTAGACAATCAATCAAGACAATATAGCAGCAACATTCACAACCTCTGCTTTGGATTTAACCATGTACAACTACAATTGTTGCTAAGAATAACTCAATTTTCAGTAGGGTTCACTATGTACGTTCACAATGCATTTCAATGTGTGAAGCAGCTCTGCGGAGGTATATTGTTATGATTTGAGTTTGCAAGCCTTCTCAATAATGACTAACCCTGCCTTTAAAACTGTATGGCCTCTACAACGAAATGTCAACCGCTGTGCCTCCATGTACCCGCATTTGAGAAACACTGCTACTGTATTGTCAACGACATTGGTATACAAGTAGTGTGTGTGTGTGTGTGTGTGTGTTAGTGGTGCTGTCATGTGTGCTATATTATGTACAAAGAAATGCTTCCTTCACAATGCCAAGGTGAAATAACAAACAATATGTAATTAAATATCTTTCTGTGTTACATGTGCAAAAGGAAACTAGAAATAAGAAAGTATGACTTTGCATGCTGGCAACATTTTTGCCAATCCCTCGAAGGAATATTTCAGAATTTACATAAGTAACATCTTGATTTGCTGTAATGTGAAATTAGGGCCTGTGTTATGTTCAATTAACTCCACGGATCTTCTGGTAATTAAAACACAGCAGTTCCCTACTGTTCAATAACTCCCTGACAGGAGATAGTTTGAGTGTGTGTGTGTGTGCGCGTGTGTGTGTGTATGCGTGCGTGCGTGCGTGTGTGTGTGTGTGCGTGCGTGCTTGTGTGTGTGTGTGTGTGAGAGAGAGAGAGAGAGAGACATAAGCTGCTGCTTCATCATGTTTTCATCAGATACTACATGACCTTGGTAGTCAAAATGGTTGTGTTCATGATATCTTTGGAGATGTGCCATATTGTCCACAAGTTGAAAGTCAATGCGAGAACCACCATCAGCCGTTGTGGTATTTTTATGATGCCCTTGCCATCTGTCATATGGAGAAAGGTGGTGGTGGTGTTGCTTGTCCCCCTTGAGATAGTTCTCCTTATATTGATTACAAAGAGAAGAGATTGTTAAGTGTGTTAAGTTGTTTTTGAGGTTAACCATTTGCTCCCTTGCTCATTGGTAATTGGCGTAATGCCATCCTTTAAGAAGAGGATATGGGAAGGAAATCTTTGTTTTGCATCAATGCTTATCTGTTAGTCCCTCTGGAAGGATTACTGTACAGGGAGAACAAGTGGATTTATTCCAAATGAATGATTAATGAGTCATGTTTGTGATTGGTTGGGACTATACTCTGATGGTGCACTGCGTCACGGCATAATATAGTTTTAAGAGGAAATACTTGTGTCATTATGATATGCTGCTATTCTAAAACTGCAATTTAGTTCCTATGCTTTTCTTTTATGTGAGCCATTAATCTTTATTATACATTTACCCTGAAAATGAAGACCCACAGAAAAGCAATAGCGCTTGCCTTGCCTATACAATACATCTAAAGTGGTCGTGTTATGTGATCAGTTAAAAGAATTTTAGCTAAATCATGATCCCTGAATTTGTAATATTGCCTTCAAAATAATCACAATGTTTAATTCATGAGAGCTTTGCTTAGGTAATAAATCTGTTTGTGTGTGTGTAATGCCATACGTACAGTACAGTAACAGCCCTGTTGTCTTGCATATTTGTTAACTCATTTTAATGGGTGAAGTCCGTTGCGTCTGCTCAAAGGCCATTATGCTGAGAGTAGTATCAGCCTCTTCCGACCATCAGTACAAAACAAAATACAAAACAAAAACTGCCTTGAACTATGTAACTTTGTGTGTAATAGTACAGTATATTATTGAAAATACTTTAATTTATTGAGAGGCACCTGTACGTCACATAAGCAACTCTGTGCTGAAAATATAATACCCCTGTCAGTGTGACATGACTTTCTGGAAGTGGTACTGTTGATTTTCATTGGCTGTTAGCATTGTTCACTCACAAGTCTGTATATCCGTAATTCTGGTGTGATGCTAGTGCAGTGCTTTATTTACTAATTAAAAATGTCTATTTATAAATTAATTTATTATTATTTGTTTAAGAATGTTACATTTATTTTAAGCAGTAACAGTAGCCTACTTATTTAACGGATTTACAAGACCTGCAAACAACCAGTCGTGTCTTTAAGTTGCTCTAACGAATTCCTCTGTATTAGTTTAACGTCCAACTTGGTCAGTGAGTTATAGTTGGTCGTCAAGCATGTCAATCAAATAAATACCTCTCTAGTCAAATAGGCGGGTCTTGTTGGTCCAGACTTTACATACGTAGATGCTGGCTCTGTGAGACTATGCTGAGCGTTACAACACGAGCATTGCGCTGACACCAGTCCCACCTGCCCCAGGCTCATGCACCTCATAAGAGTTTCCTCACCAACAGCAGAATCAGAGCGGCGCCATGCCTGTTTAATACGTTGATGGCGCAATTTCAAAGTGAAAGCAAAATGCTGTAGCGAATTTGTTTTCAATTGTAAGGCTCCAGGACCTCAGCTGCCACCCCTCAACAGCCGGCATGTATAATCCGTCCTGACCAAAATGATTACAGTTCAGGGACAGTGCATTATTTAATTGCATTCTGAATGGGAATCTTGTGTTTCTCCATATTGGGTGGTACAGTTACGGTTACATGGCACCCGTTAAGGGCCGTTCATATTAATTGCGCAAAAAGCTCCGCTCTCAGCAAGGTAAAGCGCAAATCTGAGTGTGAACAATATTATATATCCACAAATTAATTAAATACACCAGGTTATACCACCTGAATGGCAATATGCTTCTATGATTTTGCCTTCCTGTCTATGTCTTAATAGAAACGGGAAGTTAGGTCATACATTTCTGGATACTCAGAAACAATTGCAATCAGCTTCTCCTCCATTGTCAAACAATTGTATATTTTCCCCTCTCTTTTCAAATGTAATTTTGGGACTTGCGCCCTCGTTTGCACATTTAATCTGACTCATTCGCCATTTCAGTCAGTGCTGCAGGGGCAGGATATAGTCTGGTGGTTTCGGTTGTCGACTACCAGTCAGAAGGTTGTGTTCTCAAACCCCAGTGTTGGCCTGTCTTTAAGCACTGTTGCCATAGTGCTGACCTCTTGACCTAAATAGCCCTGTTGCTTACTGTAAGTTAATTGTGTAGAAGTAGTGTCAATAACACATATGGACCTCTTGAACTAAATAACCCTGTTGCTGACATTAATTGTTTTGAGGTGTCAATAACACATATGGATATTATGTTTGTTTCTATGTAGAACTTTCAGAGAGGCTGCTGAGGTAAGGACCATATTGCCCATGTTAATGTGTATGTTTTCTGCATACACCTGCGTTTTCTAGTCCAAGCTATAGTCCGGTATCCCCTGATAACAATAAAATGGGCTGCATAAATTACATCTTTATTAACTGCTTCATACTTTCTATGGAAAAGTACTCCCTTCTGTGGGATAGATACCATATGAGTTCTATTTATAAAAAGTGAAGATGCAACTGGCTAATGGAGATTTTTTGCACTTTGGGAAAAAAAAAACATTTGTCATCATGAAAACCAAGCAGAGCTAATTGCGAGGATCTACACAGTTGTTTTCAGCACATTGTGGCAGACATGATCTGACAATCAAAGCGTGGATAAAAGACAATAGGATTAAAAGTAAGATTCAGGAGGTACCAGCTGTTCAGATTACAATATCCTTGAAAAAGTGTGAAACATCAGAGGGAGACATCTTGATAGGATGTCTCTCTATTTCAGGTGGGTAAACCCTCATCCCTGTTGACAAAAAACAGTGTTTGTGCTTGTCGCAGATTGACTGACAATAACCTCTTGACAGGAAGGATATGTCTGTGTGTGCGTGTGTGTGTGTGTGTGTGTGTGCGTGCGTGTGTGTGTGTAGGGGGGATAATCAAAAGGCAGGACAGTGGCTAATGATTGCACTGAGATAGCCCTCTCTGAGAGAGTATTATTTAATCACAAGAAAGTAGAAAGTTGGCCTCAATCAATGAAAATGTAAAGTGGACGCTTTTGTTGTGATTTTGCTGATAGTATCTCAAATAATTGCTACTGAAGGAGTCAGAACTAATTTGCACCAGCAGAACTATTCATGTCCTGCTGGCAGAAACGCATGGGTTCAAAGGTTATGCAATATATTTTATTTGTATTTGTTATATTTCTGTATCGCAGGCCCTGGAATGGAAACAACTTCACACCGATATTTATGTGTGTTGTAAATGGAGCAGCATTCATTTTAAGGTATTTTGGCAGGCATGGAAGGAGAGAGGGAAATAAATGTTTCACTGCCCCTATAGCATCTAATGAAAGTTATTAACACATGTTTATTCTGTTAATTTGACTAATGTTTGCCACCTCAGCGCTACACACCTTTGGTTTTAAATTTGAAAGCTTGAAAATGGTGTTACTGCTTACAGTATTCTTGTTACACATTGACAAAAACATGTTTTTGGACTAGGAGTAAGTTCACTCTCCTTCCACAGGGGCAGGTGGTTCCAATGTCATTATTCAATACTGAGTCTACTTCACCTAGACACAACAGTTAATATCATGACAAAAATGCACCTAGCCTAATCCACATAGGCCCTACAACATATCATTAACATAACACATAGACAAAAGTAGGATACATATATTGTATACATGTAGGCCTAATATACAAGCTTGGAAAAACTGTTTGAAAACTTTATGTAAACATAAGAGGCTGATGGGTTTTGGTGATTGAAAGAGGAAATTATTGACTTCATGCATTTTGAAAGATAGTCAGTGAACATGCAGAATGACACGTGTCACTTCAATATCTGCTAATGGTGTGCTGTCTGAGTGAAGAGTTTTGAGCAGACTCATTAATAATGCGTCCTAGCAACTGTTTAAAAAAAGTGATCTTGCGGTGGAAATGCAAAAAACTTTGTTGTGTAGATTACATACCCACACATCCCGTTGCCTGACAGAAAATATGAAGTGGCTCTATGAACTTATAAAACGCTGGTATAGCCCACCGCAATGACTAGGTTAGCAAGCAAGCTCACAGCGCCAGTCTACAGTGGGAAATGAGACACATCGCTTACGTAGCAGCAACCATAGAAACATGTTGAAGCCATCAAGACGTGATTGCAAGGAAGGGCATTTTCCACTTATTTTCTACTGTTTTGTGCATGTTTTCATGTCGATGTTAATCTTAAAGGCATTTTGTTTTGACCAAAATATCATTTATTACATTAATGTTGAGAGAGGGGCACTTTTGATTCATTTGGGAAAAGGGCAGGTGCTTGAGCAACCAAACCCCCCCCCCCGCACGTGCTTGCACTCCTAACGCCACATAATTTGTTTTGCTGACACCAATGTTTTGGCACCATGTGTGGCAGCCTCTGATAAGCAAAGTTGAGACATTATTCAGCCTTGACTCTGCACAGCTCTCACTAAGCAAGTCACCTTTACAGGCCTTTACGGGCCTTACCTCTGCATCAAAGTGGATGCAGTGGTAAGATAATAACATTACATTTGCATTCATGCAGAGTGTTCATCTAAGTGTGCAGTCACTACACAAGACTGCCTTTAACATCAGGGAAGATGTGTTTTGTGCTTTTTGTAAAATAAATTAAAACAACACTGTGTTACTAACCTTACCTGTCAATAAGGTTAGTCCCACCATGGTGTTGCTGAAATAAATGTATTACATTCTGCACCTGTTAATACAAGACTCCTAATATGTTCATGCCATTTTAACAACATAATTGTTTCTTTTTTATTGTTTTTGTATAATATGCATAATAGATTTTTTTATGTTATTTAAAAAAATGATATATTTCTGTATATGCGTGTGTGTGTGTGTGTGCGTGTGTGTGTGTGATATAGTGTATGTTTCCAATTAAGTGTCCACTTAATAATACTTCCTTATCACAAAAGTTAGGATAGACCTACAAATTGAGATGTTTTCTAAAACACAAGCTTACACTGCCCAACATTTTTTACACATAAATTACCCAAAATATCGTTCTATGATTAAATAAATATATTATAATAGATTTAAATTGTATAGCTAATGTCATCATATATTTGTTACACTGCCAAAGTTTTTTTATTTTTTTGATGAAAATGTTTTGAGGATTTGTGTATCACCTCTCATATAGGATAAGTCAAAGTATTTTTAACAATCTTTGCAATAAATCTGCTTCATGCTTCAGAGGTTTCATGGAAGTGCTTAATAAGGAGTCTAGCCAAGAGGTGAGTTTAGCCAGACCATCAAAAAATAGAGGTGTTACAAATTGTTTTGGGAAAAGAGCCCATATAGGATACTTCTGTCTGTAACACAGCCTGGTGAAAATTGAGGCAGAATGAATGTGTCTCATCTGACAGATGATATATCAAATTGCAAGGTGAGAGTGTGATAATCAGAGAATTGGAGAAGGAATATTGCATCATAATGGAATCATAATCTCAGGCCAGGAGTGAGGATCTGCTGATCCCTGACCTTCTGTTTTAGGGCGGAGAATTTTAAGTAATGAGATCCATGCAGCGGTCCACTGTCAGGCCAACAGCCTGGGCCACACTAGAGGCACAGCCAATGAATTTAAACACACATTTGAGAATATGTGATAGGGGCGAACAGTCACAATGAGTTCAAGTAAAAGAAAAGCATAAAAGTTAAGCATTAGAAATAGACTCCAACATGACTATTTTTTTCCCCATGGGGTTTTAATGGACATTTTTCCTTGCCCGGGAGAAGGAGCAGGTTATGGGGGTGTTGTTTGTTTCCATGTGAAAAGGTAGTCTGTAAAGCCCTTTGAGACTGCAATGTGATTAAGGGCTATAAAAATAACATTGACTTGACTTGACTATTAATGACCTTTCATGATACTGTGTCTAAATGGAGAATATTTGCTTTCTGTGAGGAAGCAAAAAGTATAAAGGAGTTAATAACTGTTAAAACTTTTGTAATCAGGATTTGAGATTTGCTTTCTTAATACAAAAATAAAGAGCCATCTTAAAAAAAAAAAACGAAATAGAGCAACATTTTGAAAGTTAACAACCATGGCCTTTCCTTTGGAACCTATATTTATCTGACGCATATCTATATAATTTCTGAGAAATTACACTAGCACTAAAATCCTACCTAAAGCACATGGATCTATTGGATCATAATAACAACTCTGAACAGCAGATGAATACAATAAAATAATTGTATTTATTTTGTTGCATTGTCGTTCTGAATCACACATTATAATCTATACAAATATATAACATAATTAATGTGGTTGCACAGCTGATCCAGATTGGACATATTTTGTTGAATGAATGGTCGAATCATACCAATCCAGAGTACTGATGTATTCATAACTAGGAACATTGCAGAAAGATAAGAATGTCTTTTTTAGTCATGCATTAACAAGAATATACAATATGAATTAATTGTCAGAAGCATTTCCTTGATTTCACACATCTGAGAACATTTAAGAACTTCACAGAGGTGCTGATTTTTGTAGTTCACAAAGCAATTTCGACCAATTTAGCAAATTATCCAGTGACCTTTCACAGAGGTACTTTCTGATTTGACTATTGAGGAATACATGTATTCAGTCAAACTGACAGCTCTACTTATACTTCAAACAGAATAACAGTCCTATGCTTGAGTTCATTTTCATTTCCGCTCTCTATTATTACAGTACTAGTCACCAGGTAATGGCTGCACCAGAAAGGTCACCTCGCCTTATCATAGGACTTTGTCAACAAGAGAAAATAAGATGAAAACTTATCTGTATACACCTCATATACATCTTGGCAGATGTTGTCTGAAGATCTGGATCAACTACTCTTGTAGTTTTGGCCAAACTGAAAGAATGCTGTCATTATTGTCATCACTTTTCCAAATGTTGGCAAAACAATGTATACACAATAATTGAAATATTAATTTGGAGAAAATAGAGGTTTATGGTGCACCAATATCATAACGTTTAATTGCTTTCAATGGCTCTATAGTGACACTGAGCTACACCGAGTTCCTCCTGTTGCTTGTTTTCTGATAGACTCAACATATCACTCCCAGCAATATATTAATTTATGCATTAACTTGGAATGGCTCCAGACAGATATTTCCAGTGGCATCCACTCTTCAGCCCGAGCCGAAATAATAACTAACATAAGTAATTGGATGGTGTTAGGAATGACATGAAAAACCATAAAGAGGCAGACACAAGCAGGTCACCAATCACTCATTGATGTTTCCAAACAAGAGAACCTCATCCACAAAGCTAATTTCTTTAGAGATGTTTACTATAATAGGAATTGCTTCTGTTCTTTCCCTGTACACTTATTGCACAGTAGAGGAACACAGAGCTTAATTTCGACCTACATGATGTAAAGCTTCAGTACACATACAGTGTGTGTATATACACACACACACATATATATATATATATATATACAGTCTATATACAGTTGTAAGCATAATATGGGTGGTCCATTATTAAATCCAATCATTGGTGTGGGTGTAATACCACAGACTCCCTGTGCTAAGATAATATTAATATCTATTGAACTACCATGTAATTTATGCTATGCTGAGATGGACCAAAACGCTCTGGGCTTAAAAGGGATGATACCTTGGGAAGAGACCACAAAGGAAGGAATCCACCCTCCCAGGATAGTTAAGATGCAATAGGTGATGATAGGGCAACAATAATTAGCATTATACATTGAACAACATCTATCACATTGTGCAGTAGATAAGAACTAATACAGTGTAGAAATGTAATTAAGTTATTCAATGTTGAGTGGTCCGTCAAATGTAGTATTGACAGATGCCACAGAAGATTGTCCAAGGTCTGAGGATGTGTCCTTGTACTAGTCACGACCAGATCCGCTCAACAACCATTGGAACTCTTTATTTAGCAGCACTGTCCCAACACAGGAGACATGGCTGTGGTAAAGGCAGCTTCACCTGTGCAAATCGATGCGTTTGATTTGCACATCTTGTAAATGGATTATGTGGGGAGAAACAATCGGGTGACTACAGACGGTAGTCACCAGACGGTGAGTGGAAATGCAGTTAATTTTGGTCCTGCCAACTTGTACATGTTTCCCCCCCTAATAACGCTGCCAGCATCCCTTCTGCCTGAGCGTAGACCCAATCCCTCTCTGTGTGTGATCCAGCCAAGGCCAAGGCTGTCTGCACAGCCTGGCCTTGAATGACATCCTGTATCGGCTGGGTTGAAATCTTGTTTAGGGCTGTTATCATGAGCAGATGGATTAAATGCCAGCTCTAACTGCATCTAAATGAAGACCTACCATTGCTGTTGCTGGTAACATTGGTCCTTCCTCTTGGTCAAGCTTTATAGAAAATTATAATTACCGTAAATGTTATGCATTGGCATATCCTTATTCATTCTTTGTTCTAATGTACTGTAGCTTGAAGTTAAAGCTCGTACAAATTGTTTGTTGATATAGTAGTCTACATTCATAAATGAAGGCTGGTTTCCCATCTCTTAACCTAGAACTACACCAAGGTGTGGATTAGCGACTGGGCGTCTTCTAGCGACAGCCTAATTACCATTTCTGTCATCTTGATTGTGCGTGTTCCACACACAAGCGCATGCTCGTGCAAGGACGCTCTTTCAGCTACTGTCTAAGTCTGCGCGGACAACCCATAAAACGGCAACAAGGCAACAAGGGGCTATTACTGACAGCTAGTAAAGAGCGATCACTGACACCAAAATCTAGTAGCCTAGTGCTTGCGTTATCAAATGTAGGCCTTTCAATGTCTTTTGTCAATTCAAAATTGAATGAAGAGAAGATGAAGGAGTCATAGGAAACCTAAACAGGAGCACAACATATCGCATATCCATCCATTTGCCGTGATTTGGAGGTATCATGTTGAAATGCAAACAGTTTACTTGTTTTTGGGCTGCTGAATAAAAAAATAATGTTGTTTTGTTAGGTTGTTAGGTTTTTGTGTTTTAAAAACCTAACTACACTGGTATGCTACAACATAAATGTTGTAGCATACCACTACATAATATTTTTTTTTATTTGACATGTTTTACAAGACAAGGTCATGATGTTTCAGGTTGGAAAACATTATCTTTGTATAATTTTTCCTTAACTGGAAACGGGTCAATCTGACCCGAGGACAATAAAAGGGTTTTAACTTATGGGGAAGAACTATACAGGTAGGCTACTGGACTACATAATTAACAGATATTTTATACGTTTAACTTTACCTTGAACTTGGAGAACACTCCAAATCCAATGAATGTTCAAAAAGAGTGAAAAAGTGGTGGACCTGCGATTTAAAATGTTCCCTTTTCCCCCCAAAAGCATGGTTCCAGGGGCGGGGCTTTGGGGCAGAACATAACAACTTTCTGTTTTTTGAACATAACGAATACTTGTAGGTTTTAAATCCGCAAAGATTATGATAATTCTAACTGATACATGTTTAAAATTGAAATATATGAAATTATGAAGTATATGTAAATTACATATTTGTAAATGTCACAACCCCCCCGTTTTTTCTCGGTGTAAAGTATACAGTATTATCTATCAACGTGATAAGTGTGTTGTCTATATTCCCATTTCCAGCAGCCATTCTTATGTTTCAAACTAAATTGAGTATGGGTATGATGATGGCGTCTGCTTTTGCGATCCACACACTGCACAATAGGGTCTAAACAATAGGGACACGCATCAACCCCGATTTGTTGTCTGTGGTGATTAGTTTGTGTTGGAGGTGGCATTAGCACTTGTTCATGAGGATTGGCCTGTTTCATCAGATCTTCACCTAATCACCTTTTAATCGCATGCAAATTATGCAAATAGCTCTTCTTTGATTCAGAATAATGGGAACAAAGTGAAGATGTGGGAAGATGTACGCACTTGTTAGTTCCCACCATGGTTCATCTCTCCCTGGCAGGGCCTGAGGGGACCCTTTTTATCTAGCTTTGCCTCGGGCTAGAGCTACCCAACCATGTTCGAATTGGAGGAAATTTAACAAAATCATTTAGCCTTAATTCTCGTGCGCACAGAGAGGAAATATATGGGAGATTATTTTTCACCACCTATAATTGCAGCTGCATTTTTAAAATTTGATTTAATTTCAGAAAGAAACTTCAAAGACCGGTAACACAGCTGACTCTAAGGGACACCAAGTGTGTTGTCAGAGGTATTCCATCTCTGTTGTGAATAAACCATGTATTTTCTTTTTAATACTGTTGTAGTAGTACATCCGTCAATGAGGCCGTGCAATACTCAGAAATTCTGTCTCACTCTTCCCATTAAATATTAAGTTTGATTAAAACTTGTCAGTTCAATAAGTTGTCTTAATGTTTGACAGGGAGACACTGCCACCACTGTATCAAATGAAAAACAAAATGTTGTATTAAGCAGAGGAATAACTTACTTATGGGGTAAAGACCTGCGTGTTTTTTACTCACTTTTTCATTCGGCTCTGGGATTATTTACAAGACTGATGTTTTTTGTTGAAGGTTCCTGATAACTGTAATTCAATACATGTGTTATCTCCCTCATATAGTAAAGCACTAAACGAATGTATTACTTAAAAAAAATTAACTGACAGCACAAAACTTTCACAAGTCCCACATTTCACACGTGGATATGATTCAGTTTTAAATTCTGCTCCTATACAGTAGCATGTAAGAGACACACACACACATGCACACACGTAATTGGCTGAATATGAATTATTCATAACAGTGTGCAGCTGGGTTCACTGTTAAACTTAAATGAAGTCAGGGGCTCAGCATAGGTCTCCAATTTCACACTACAAGAACAATATATTCTGACTTTATTATATCCACCATGCAAAGCTAAATCATAGACACAGATTCAGTTTGTTTATTACTGTTAAGTAAGCACTTATTGTCTGGCCATTTAATATATTGGGCTAGCTTCACACTTACTATTCAAGTATTTTTAGTATGCAGAATATCAGCATCTTTGAATTGTATATGTCAGTCACAAAGTAGGTTAATAACATAGGAGAACCAAAAAGCTACATATCTTGCAGTCTAAGTAGTGAATCAAAAGACTGCATGCTCCAGCAGCAAACAAAATCATGGATACATCTTCCCATGCATTCAACACACTACAATATGAGGAGAGTAAATTGAAAATAAACACTTCCACGATATTCTATAAGCAGCTTTGTAACCATTGCTTATGGGAAACTATGTTTGGTCAACTCTCCACTGAAATCACAACAAAATACTGGGTTTTCTCTGTTAGCTTTGTCTTTCACAAACAATAAGGAAATTAGTTTTGAGCCATATGTTTTTGCAGTATTTGTGTGCAAATAAAGACTTAGACAGTTCGTCTAAATGAGGCCACAAATGGCTAATTTGTTGAATAATAAACATCTTGGATATTTGAATATATGGATGCAGGAGCATATTACTATTATTTAGGTAGCATTCCCATAGGGAAATGTATCTACACGATATACACAAATCATTTTGATGAAATATCTTTGATTTCTCAAATACTGTGCCTGAAAATAGTGCCTTCTAGTTTTGTGTATTTACTGTATTTATTGAACCACCCAAATGGAGGCATTACAAAGGAAGATATGCCAAAAGCTTGTCCACAGAGAACATTCCCGATTATGTCGACAGTCTGACACATTCGAAAGTGTTGACAAGTGACATTTGTTTCTGCTGTTGTCGAGACGTTTTAGTTTTTTTTTTTTTTACATAGAAATAATCTGCTGAAAAAAAATCTGGTTTTACAGGTTCATGCAGCAAAGTGTGAGAAAAACAAGCAATTTATAAAAGTCTGCTGAATGCAAATTCTGACGTAGTTCTTATTTTCAAGGAAGGTTGTGAATCTGTGCTATGATGATTTCATGTTTGCATGTGTGTTTGTTTATTTATTCTGAGCCTTAGGAATCAGTAATTACTGTTTGTATATGCTTGTTCGGGGATTTAAATCCATAATGATATTTCTTTCTCCTCCAAACAAGGACAATAACCAGGCTGTGTTGTAGATAATGATAACACTGTTTCTAGCCGCATAATACTATATGCGCAGATGTTGTTAGAGATATAAACCTACATCTTTGACCTCTGTTCCATTTATGTTATCATTAACACAACCTAGTGTGTCAGTTATATCCCTTTAACACTACACTGGATGGACGTGGGAGGAATTTAAATGTACATCATAAATGTCAACGTCTACCATTTCATACATTAATATGTGTTGACCTTTTTTGTGTTACATCTACATCTAGTGTTAGATGGTGTTAGATCTATAATCAAATAATACTGAAAAGCTCCAATAACGTAAAAAAAAAAAGAAAAAATCTGACCAAGAATTGTATATAGAGTTTGTTGCCTTAACTACGATTCCCTCTCAGATTCCCATCTCCCAGTGCACTTTTCCTGGCCTTTAAAGGCTGGACCCCTGCCTTCTCTGGAGCTAATACTTACAGTAGCAGAAGCCCACGGGGCTAATTGGCACAGTCAGTGATGGAACATATGCACCGTGCAGCGAGAGCCCATCTGACATGGACGGTCACTGATGGCCACCCACATTAGTCTCCATATGTGGGAGACAGAAGGGGCCGTACGCACCCTGTCCTTCAACTAACCAACCCAGCGCAGCTCACACACCACGCTCTCATCGTGCTCGCACACTGACTGGAGTCACCAGTTTGCTCTGATAAGCTCTCTGTACCACGCGCACACACATGCGCACGCACACACGCACGAGCACACACACACACGCACGCACACACATGCACACACACACACACAGACACACATGCGCACACACACGTGCATGCACACACACACACACACACACGTACAGTACAGGTCAGAAGGGGAAGAAGCTGATTACATTTTCATTTTGTTTTACTGGGAACACCTCTACTCTAGGCTAGACTGTTCACTGAGACAGGGCATAAATCTGGGCTGTAGTTGGAGCCATTTGGGTATTCTTTCTACCTACAGTATACTACTTACACATTACAGCATTATTGCACCATGATTGTCACCTTCACCTCACACGCAGACCAGATCAGACGAGCACAGATAAAGAATTAGAGAGAGGGGAACAGAGGTGGAGAGAGAGAGAGAGAGAGAGAGAGAGAGAGCCAACACGGTGCGAGAAAGAGGAAGGCTGAGAAGATGCGTGGCGCGAGTGTGAATTCAGCCTCCAGCTGGGTTGCTTAACAGACACGAGGTAGATCATTAGCATGCATGGGTCTTGTCTGGTACATTTAAGGTTATTCATTCCCAGGGCTAATTCTCTCCTTGCTGGAAACACTGGTGGACTTCCTAAATCACTCTGTGATCAGTGCCTCTCCATGCTGACGACGGTTCTCCCTGGTTGTTATTTTCCCCCGTAACAAACCTACATTGCTCAGGCAACCACAGGTCAATAGATTGAACCGCAACTGTTCTGGGGGGGTGGGCGCAGATGTTAGCGCATACGTAATAAGGCTGATCACAGTGTAACGCTGCTGTGGCCGGGGTGCATCTGTTCCACTCGTGTGCTCGCTGCAGCCCCATGCTGGTGCCATTGTTTCACAAAGTCACACAAGT
>JAODOY010032772.1:12500-21855 GCA_025399855.1 Forbesichthys papilliferus | reverse complement strand
TAATTAATTTCTTTTTGATACTAATTAATAGCTGTCAGATTGGTTTGATGACAATAGCCGCAGTTGTATACTCTCTCACGTTTATTCTATGCGAGAGCAAGGAGTGAATAAAACCATTGCTTCCTGTGGCAAAGCAACTTACCTTTGTCTAGAGTTCAACACAGATACATTTCTGCTGCTTTAACCAACAGCAAGGACGCGTGTGTGGTTGACAACATAGGGCTGCATTTGCATGTACTGTAGGAGCGAGGCTGGATGAAATGGTGGAAAGTTTACCTAAACAATTCAATATCCATTGGCCTTGAGGAACACGTATCAGTTGTCGTTGTCTGCTGTGTGTGTGTGAGAGAGAGAGAGAGAGAGATGAGCACAGGAGAGAAAAGCACAGGAGCACTTAAACTTATGTCAGCAACGTATGTCAGCAACACGTTTGTAAATACAATATTATTGCTGTCAGTAAAATGATCGAGATTATTTTCATATATCACACGATAAGGTGATATATTAATTATCGTGACAGACCTAGTGGAGACTTTCGTTGTCTAACCAAAGAAATATGTCTAAACTGCCGGTTTTGTACAGTGTTCCTAATGATGACTGCAAACTGCCCCCTACATACACATTTTCCTGTCACAAAGCAACAACCGCGCTTGTCAAAACCGCTTGTTCGCCTATGTGTGACCAACAATTGCTCACACGGGCTCACAACCAGGAGAAGGCATTCTGTGTGTTTCACCTATTGCACTGCCCACATTCAGCACAACAACCTATGCATTTTGCATCGGAAGGTGGCGGTCCATTGCCTGCCCAGTTTTGTGTGACCGCAACCTTAGAAAAAGTTACTAAGTGGGCGGAGCTATCAGTGGGATTAATCTGCATACATTTTTTGGTTTGTTGAAATTAACGCGTTGACATAACTATATACTGTGTATATACACTATATTGCCAAAACATTTGGGACGCCTGCCTTTCATACACATGAAGGTTAATGAAAACACATTCTTAATTCGTAGGGTTTAATATGTAGTTGGCTCTTCCTTTGCAGCTATAACAGCTTCAACTCTTCTGGGAAGGTTGTCCACAAGGTTTAGGAATATGTTCATGGGCATTTTTGACCATTCTTCTAGAAGCGCATTTGTGAGGCCAGGCACATATGTTGGATGAGAAGGCCTGGCTCTAATTCACCCCAAAGATGTTCTATCGGGTAGAGGTCAGGACTCTGTGCAGGCCAGTCCTCCACACCAAACTCACTCATCCATGTCTTTATGGACCTTGCTTTGTGCACTGGTGTGCAGTCATGTTGGAACAGTAAAGGGCAATCCCCAAACTGTTTCCACAAAGTTGGGAGCATGAAATTGTCTAGAATGTCTTGGTATGCTGAAGCATTAACAGTTATTTTCGCTGGAACTAAGGGGCCAAGCCCAACCACTGAAAAAAAACCCACACCATAATCCCCCCTCCACCTAAATTTACACTTGGCACAATGCAGTCAGGCAACGGCCAAATCCAGACTCATCCATCTGATTGCCAGACAGAGAAGTGGGATTCGTCACTCCAGAGAACACTCGACTGCTCTAGTGTCCAGTGCTGCATTCAACGCTTTGCATTGCACTTGGTGATGTATGCTCGGCCATGGAACCCCATTGCATGAAGCTCTCTACACACTGTTCTTTAGCTAATCCGAAGGCCACACGTCATTTGGAGGTTTATAGCTATTGGCTGCAGGAATTTGGCAACTTTTGCACAGTGTGCCTCATCATGCGCTGACCACGCTCTGTGAATTTATAATAATATATATTATTACTAAGATAAGATATATATAATAAGAATTTTTACTTTGTGACTGAGTTTCTGCTGTTCCCAATCACTTCCACTTTGTTATAATATCACAAACAGTTGACTGGAATATTTAGTAGTGAGGACATTCCATGAATGGATTTATTGTACAGTTGGCAACTATCACAGTACCACACTTGAATTCTCAAGCTGAGCTCCTGAGAGCAACTTATTCTTGCACAAATGTTCATAGAAGCAGTCTGCATGCCTGGTGCTTGATTTTATACACCTGTGGCCATGGAAGGGATTGGAACACCTGAATTCAATTATGCGGAGGAGTGTCCCAAACCTTTTTACAATATAGTGTATATTTTTTATTTATTTATTTATTTATTTATTCATTTATTTATTTAATATAGATAGTTGTATCTATGCCATTAGTCCATTATGATGTAGAAATTCTGATTCCCAATTATTTATGTTTAAATACTTTGTTTTTGGGAGAAAATAAATGTTAGCTTTCCATATTTACATTTACATCATTTATAGCAGTGCATGTATTAGCAAGCAATATGTATATGAACTATAGAGAGGAAATTGTAAGGACAATTTTTAGTCATAATTTTATAATTTTATATTTTTTATGTCACCTCGTGTTTTTCAGTGTTGAGAACAGAAAATAATAGAAAAAGAAATATCCCAAATATATAGCCAGATTCTTTTCGTGTCTACAGAGACATGCGTGAGATGAGAAACCTGCTCAGCAAACTCAGGGATGCTATGCCTTTACCACTGAAAAACCAAGGTATGACACATTTCTTTTGCCTTTTAAAAGTAAATCAGTTTAGTCTGACTCTTTAATTCTAAGGCCGCGTGTCCAATAAAGCTTTTTTTCCGTGGCTGAAAACGCTGGTCGCTCGCCTGAAAAAGCCCAACTGACAGCGCTATGAAGCGTTTTTGGAAGCGCAGCGTTTCTTCTAGCTGAGACGCTTGGGTTGCTATGAATTCTGTTTCATCCGTGGAAATTCATATGTTGCATATAAATGCTAGTTTGTGTTATCAACAAATTATTTAATTTGTAATATTCTATACATTATTGTTCGTGTAAGTATTGTTGTGGTAGTCCGGGGATATCATCTGACTATCAATGTATCCTTTGTTGTTGTCGTTGTGTGCCAGAAATTGGATGTGACTGTTGCTCGTAGTTTGTCCCGCCCCTTTACCGCTGCGATTGGATGGTCGGGGAAACAGTGACAGTGATGGGCGCGGCGTTTCACCCAAAGTTGAACATTTTTCAACTTGAAAAAACGCTCAGCGCCACGCCACGCTCCTGGCGTCGTTAGAAGCCTGGAAAAACGCGGTGCTCCCATTAGAATCAAATTAAAAATAACGCTGGCGTGAGAAAAAAACGCTTTGGTGGACTCGGGGCTTAACACCTGAGTCAGACGGCTGACCCACATAGCTCTGAACTGACCATAACATCAGAGACAACTTTGATAACATTTATCCAACATTGTGTCATTAACAGTAACGGAATAAATCGGAAAATAGCAGGATTTAGCTACCAGATGTTATCAGTTTCTTAGTAATCTACTATTTACAGGGTTCCCATGGTTCACGGAATTTATGGAATATAATGGAATTTATAAAAGACTATTCCAGACATGGAAAGTCAGGGAATTTGATCACTTGCTGGGTAGAATCATGGTATTTTATTTTCAGCATGTTTAAATAGTTGTTTACATTCATCAAAATTACACTGGATAGATTTCAAGAGATCTTAACAAGTCATGCTAATGTGAATAAGTGCCACATTGTCAGTGATGAGAATAAGATCCATTATGCATGTTAGTTCCCCAAACAAAAGACACACAATAGGACAGAAGGGTGAAGTGTGCCTATGTTATTTGACTAAACAGATATCTTATTAAGTGAGAAAAGTTGAATCGGCAGAATTTGAAACCACACGTAACTCCTGTGAGCCTTACTGCATATGTTGTCACTTGGTGCCTGGATTTTGTGTTTTCCAAATGGACATGTCCACCATAATTGTATGGAGAAAAGGCACAAATTGGTGCTTTAAAATTGAACAGAATGCAGTCAAATTAAGTGTTTGATGCTCAAGATGTTTTGGGGGAGGACCCCAGACCCCTCACATACTAAGGAGGTGTAACGCCATCACGTATCATTACTTTGGTTTCTTATGAAGACTGATTGTCAGCCCTTTGCCAAATATAACATTCGTGTTCAGTTTTTTATGGTTGTGGTATGGTTATGTTGTCTATATAGCCCTTTTACACAGACTAAGGAATAATTGTTTTTCTGTTTGATATAAGTCATGGAAATTCTTATTTTGAGTCTGTGAAAGTCAGGGAAAAGTTAGGGAAATTTGCATTTCATTTAGAGTGGGAACCCTGTATTTATTAAGAAAATAAATTCAACCGTATACTGCAGCCTAATGCTGGGTCATACCTGTACTGTACATCCCCCATCTAGACAAATAGGCTTACTAATGATAGGCCTAGTTAGTCCTACTGTTTAGATAAAGACAGTTGTTGCTTTAATTTTAGATTGTTTCAATCTCAATTAATGAGAAATATCGCCGCAAAGCCTTTATTAGAAGTAAGGTGAAGTGAAACTATTCATGGTTTAGCCTATTATGTTTTGGACGGATGACTGAGGAGAGAATTAGGTACCGGTAATAGGCCTACAGTTAGCTATCAGGTTGACTACGACAGGCTTACTTCTTTCGGTTATGATTTGATAAATGTAATAATAAATGTAACATTTATACGGTATTTAGTAAATATATTACCTATAACAAATGTGTTTGGTTGTGTCATTATTTTTGCATCCAAATCCATAGCATACAGCTAATTTTTAACACATGGAAATAGAAAGATCTGTACTACATAGAGTCTGTCTAGGTAGGAAATAGGTGTATATGTTGTCTACATGCCCCATAAAAAACATCCTTTTGACATTTTCGACATAACTCACCTTGCACATTAAGCTTTATGTTTATATCACACATGTTTACTCTTCTGAACTTTACAGATGACAGCAGCTTGCTGAATTTGACTCCATATCCATTGGTCAGGCAGAGGAAGAGGCGATTCTCTGGCCTATGTTGCATGGTGTCTGGATAAGTGGTTATGGGACCCTTCAAGCAGCTTCACGGAGAGCAAACCAATCCTGGGACCCTAGTACCATTAAGTTGACAACAAAAAATAAACTTAACAGCGCTTGTTTTTCTTTCTCTAACTGGAACCTCTGTTTATTTAAGGTGCACTTGTAAGCGATTAAATCACTCATTTTGTCACCATTATGTTTTATCATTTGACGTGGGGTAAAAAAGTAAAAGTGTATTTCTCAGATATAGTTGCTGCAGAGCATGTTACTCTTTGGAATGATGGGTCAGATAAGTAAGGGATGTCACTGCACGAGTTATAACTTGTCTCAAAATGTCTCAGTACATGTTGGTGTCATTTTCCTTCTATTCTAGAGTAACTCACCGCATGTGTGTGTTTAACATTACAGCTGGGGATTTTGGGTATAGTGTCTTGTTGCCACGATTGTTTTGGTTTCGACAATGCATTCCACGCATAGTGGCATCATACACATGTGTCACCTATAATAATACATATCCCTCCTCTGTTGAAATTGATTAGGGTTTTAATGTAGTTTGTAAAACATTGGAGAATGAGAAGAAGAACAATGCGCTAAAGCTAGTTTGATGGCTTTGTCTAAACTGGGGTATATTTTCTCTTAAAGCAATTGGAGTTTACTCTGCAATTCTTTATTTGCAGTCTTCCATGTGAAAGCACATATGTTCTACATCAGTTCTCCATAACAAGGGCTTTGAAAATGTTCCATGTAATAAAGCTTACAGCCTAAGAATGATACACATCTTGTTAGTTGCACTCCTTGATTGGTGTCCAGAATTTCTGTTGTGTTTCAAAGTTTAAAATGTTGTGTTGGTTTAATAGTTGGCTGACACGCCTCTTTACTCGACCTCCTGAAGAATTTCTTTGTGCAAACCATTTACCACCCCTCTACAGCAACCAACATTTTTGTTGACTCTTAATGGTTTTGAAATATAAACTGCTGGGGGGCAATTCAGGAGTGTTCCTTTTAAGGATGTTTCATTTGTAATGCAAATGTTTCTCCTCATCACGTGCGTTAACATACACAAGCCTTCAGTCATAACTTTTGCAGTATTTTAAAGCAACTTAAGGAAAAAGGGAAATCACATGTATGGTTCTTTGTGTAGTTAATTAATAAGCCATTTTCTCATTGGATGGAAGTGCAATGTTTGTCAAATTGTAATTGCATAGGACTTTCTAAAAAAAATGTTGGTGTGAATATCTACATGGTTTGATTTACATGTGTTAATTGTTTAGCATGGAAACTGCTCGAAGTAGGCATTGTGTAGTAGTGTACCCTGCAATGTAGTTTATGCTTATAAACTTGTGTATAAGATATTTTATAATGTAAATAAAGTTTTATATGCAAATAAAATGTTCATAGCTTATTTACCATTCTTGTTTTTATTATGTACAAAATGTAACTTTATATTGTCATGACAAGTAGTAGATACCAGAATAATACAATAAGGAGGATTGAACTGCTAGGAACAACTCTGAAGAGAAACATCAAAATGTGTCAACATATTGCAGTATGCAGAAATCCCACTTCAGTGAATATCATATTTTTGCAGTGACCTGAATCAATTTACTCTGTACTTGGGGCCAGGATGGTCTAGTGGTCTTGGGGTTGGACTTCCAGCCGGAAGGCACTGGGGTTCAAACCCCGTTGCTGACCTACCTGTAGGCATCCTTGAGCAAGATCATTACCCCTAACTGCTCCCGGTGGTTGGTTGCACACTGTGCCATGCAGGCAGCAGTCACGGTGTATGAATGTGTGTGTGACTCGGTGAATGTCAGGCAAAATACTGTAAAGCGCTTTGGATAAAAGTGCTATATAAATGCACCCATTTACTTACCGTATATTAGATGAAATGCATTAATTCACACATTGATAAATTACATCATGTGCCAAATGTATCAGATATGTGGAATTGCATAATGTGCAATCCCCATTCATTTCTGTTAAGACTTGAGTCAAGTCTTGGAAACAAAACATCTGGAGATCGTAATGGCATTGGTCTTCCCATAAAGAGACAATATGATTGACGACTAATACTTTTGTTTATTTACAGTTGGATTACTGCAAATGGGTTGAACCCAGGATATCCAAACAAGCAAAATTCTCTCATCATCTTTTCCCATTAAATGTTATTATCTTTTCCTGTCAACTATTGTTGTGCTGGCAACGCTCAAGATTTGCAGGCTTGGCTTGCTATGTGGAGATACTAGGGGTCTGAAAGACATCACAAGAGCTCAAACACTCAGTTTAAGTAAGAGGTTAGCTCAGCATTCAGACGAGGAGCTCAACACTTTAAGGTAAGTGGCTTTGTATTTTAGACCATTTAAAATGTTTATTACAACTATTTGAATAATGTAAACAAACAACACATTCACAACTACATGTTTTATAACATTCTTGTAACATATTTCTACATTATACAATATTTTTGTGTCACATAGATATATTCTCAGGTTGAACAAGTCAAGGTTTCTCAGAATCCAGACCAGTGACACCAGTAGGTCCATGGCTTGGTCCATCTGCTATGCCTTACTGATCCTGTCCCATGTTACATTGAGCTTAGCGTGTTTCTGCGACCGCTACCCATGGGGTCCATGGTCCACCTGCTCTAGAACCTGCAACTATGGTATACAAAGCAGAGCCAGGTAGTGAACACTGTATGACGTTCAATGAGGATGACTGTGCTTGACATGGTGTGGGGTGGACAATGTCTTGGTAACATGCTTGCAGATAGGGTATAGACCCAAGACACACGGCAAGATGGAACTTAAAATTAAGTTGACAGGATCTGTCTGTCTTTAAATAGAGCGTGAATTTGTGGCTTTGAATGTGCTTTTGATTCCCATGTTTCCACAAAAACTATTATTTTTTGGGCTATAGACTACTATATATATTTTTTTCTTTTTTCTTTTTTCTTATTAGTATTTTTTTTATTTCAAATATGTAAGAAATAAAAAACAAAAAAACTTTTGTTTATGTTTATTTATTTATATATTACCGGTAGTTCATTGAGAGTTTTGTGACCCAAAATAAAACATTTAACTTAATTTTCAAGAAAGGCCATCAGCTTTGTATAAAAATATAAAGCTGGATACTTTTCCTTATCTTGTGTTTATTTAAACCTTCTATGACCTCCATTCCTTTGGCAGGGCCCTTCGTTTTGATGACTATTACTGGAAGAGTAGCTGTCCTCAGTTGTGTGAAATACGTGAGAGCAGAGCTTGTAATGAGCATGGCTGTCCAATCAACTGCATACTGACAGAGTTTGATGAATGGTCCAATTGCTCTTCATGCACCAGTAAACAGGCAAGATAAGATGAACACACATATACACATGGACTCATTTCAGTTGTGGAGTAATAGAAAGGATGTAGACATTGCTTCAGGTGACAACATGGTTCATGACTAGAGCACACATTATGATTAGTTTCCATGTGAAATATATGCTGTACAGCCCTTTGAGACTAATGTGATTAAGGACTTTAAATTAACTTGACTTGACTTGACTACAAACTCCGGTAGCGCTAGAGCCTTTTCTGCATTTTGTGTGTTTGTGTGAGAGGGAAATTCGCCATGTCAAATGGGATAGAGTACCTCTACGTTAATTTAATATTATGATTGTTTTCATGTGATTGTAGCTACGAACGCGCTCAATTGAGCAACCATCTCAGTTTGGTGGAGCAGAATGCAGTGTGGAGTTAACTGAAGACAGGCCTTGCTATCCGTCCAAGGAATGCAAGCTGCCACCACTCAACTGCGGGGACAAGTTTAAGTGTGATAATGGTATGAATGGAATGATTGAACTATTTACACGGTATCTTTACTCGTGTGGTGTTGCTCTGTAACTTCATCTTCTCATATAATGTTGATTCAATGTTATAAAGGAGCGTTACAAGCGTTACATTTCAAACCAAAAGATAAGATAACACTTTATGCTCTCAGGGAATTGCTAGAACACAAAGTGACTGTAGTTCATGAAAAAAGACAAAACACAGTGTATTTGTAACGCTTTAGTCAAGTTCTGGGGGCTTGTTTTCTGCAGGTCGTTGTATCAATGCAACACTGACATGCAACAGGCAAGATGACTGTGGAGACAGCACCGATGAGAGGAACTGCCACGATTATAAAGTTGTCTGTCCTGTAGTCCAGGCACCAGCACCTGGTTCTGGTTTAGTAGGAAATGGGTAGGTGAATTGATCATTTAACTTTCTTAGAGTCCAAGATTGTAGTGAAATCACTTACCATGTAAATTAATTTCTCCTTGTATTTGTTCGTTCTCGTGTTTCTTCTGAGGACTATTGAAATACATTGTTTAATGATTTTATGATATCTGATTGTGATTATTGATTTTTCTGGCTGGTGAGTTTTTGCTAATCGCTGATAGTTTGGTGTTCCTTAACTGTAAGTGTGG
>JAODOY010032772.1:0-7500 GCA_025399855.1 Forbesichthys papilliferus | reverse complement strand
CCATATATACAGTACATTATTTGGTTGCTGTATAGGGAACATACACACATAGAGCACTTGGTCTTTATGTATGGATCATTTTATGTTTAATTTTCTTTATCAAGTATTCCCAGATTAAAAGTACAGTATGACATTTTGTCTTGTAGGGAAGGTGTGCTTTCCTCCTGAAATCCCTAAAGGAATGACGCTGTTCCCCACCAGACAGGAGTACCGAGTGGGTAAAACGGTGGGTCTTAACTGTGATGAGCCAGGGCTCGCTCCTCTGCCCCGGGGCATCTACAAGTGTAGCGAAAGGCTTACCTGGGAGCCAGCATTACCCACGGACCTGCGCTGCACCGATGGTATATTAGGAAGTAGTATCGCATAAATAATGAAAGAATTGCATGTGCTTTTCTGCTGAGGTCCTGATTTCTATTTGTTTTATGTGTCTGTCAAGAAAACCCTTTTGTAATTGAAAGCCGGTGTGGTCCAGGAATGAAACGTCAGGGCTCTCAATGCGTCTGTATTGAACGAGAGAGCTGTCTGTATGTGCATTTGTTATTTCTATTATTGTTATTATAAGTAGTTGTAGAATACATGATACATTTCAAAAGAGAATAATGCAAAAATAATAATTATAATTATAATAACAATAATTGAGTGGTAATATATATGAATGGATGTCTTGTGTCTTTTTTTTTTGCAGTTCATATCAACAAGAACTCTGCATCCTTAATGTAGACATCGATGTCTCTGTGCCAATGTCCATTTGCTCCTTTCAAGCTGGACGTTGCCACGGTGACCCAATCTTCTTTGTAAGCAAGGGTTCATGTAATGAGACCAAAGTGGAATGGGCCAGGTTTAGAGCCAAGATGGCCTCCAGAAGCTCTGTTCAAAAGCCTTGTGACATTGACACATGCTTTGAATGGGAGACCTGTTCTGGTTAGTATACCTTTTCAATTGATATGTATCTAAAACCACTCAAATGTCCTTATCCGATGTGTCACACTGCTTTAAACATCTACAGGCATTTGCAAGTAATATGACTTGTTTTAGTAATTCACTTAACTTTATACAACTGTAAACATTACTGAAGTATGTTCACACATTTCATAGAAATATATATATAATATTGTTTCTTAACTGTGCCATCAGTTTCAACTGAACGTCCTTGTGACTCACAGTTGCAGTTAATATCCACTTCTCTGCTGAATGGCACATTTATGTTTGTATCTGTATTTCTCCTCAGCATCCAAACAGTGTGAATGTAAATCTGTGAGAGATTGTCCTGGTGGTGAAGAACATATGTTTTGTGTGAAGACGATTCTTACCCAGAGGACTAGAAGCATGAGCCTCTGTGCTATGGCTGCCCTTGTATGTCTGAAGTATGACCTTGAGATTGTTCATGAAGGTCGCTGTGAATGACTTCTGCTATATAATAGCACAGATGCCCCATTAACACTGGTATTAATAGTTAATGGTCCCTCTCACCAAGACAATAAACAATAGTAGTCATTGAAAAATACAGTATGGTTTATTCAAGTATACTTAAGTGAAAAAACATTAAAAGATTATTACAGAATGTGTTTCAATAATGATACTGTATGCATTATCAAAATATATATCATTCAGTATTTTTAATAAAAGCATGTAAATAATTTTAGTTTGGACATTTTTCACTTATCATTAGTGGTCACACTATATGTTTTTATTTTGTTCTGCATAGTACTAAATGTATATTGTAAAAATACCTATCAACGTTTAAATTCAAATCATTAGAACAGCCTGACATATATTACTCACAAGTGTCTTTCATATAAACATAAAAATGAAGCATCTTGAGTTGTGCTATATCAAATAACACAATAAAAGTGTTTTTGAGTCAAGGCTTCTTTCTATACACTGCATGGCTGGTTAAACAACAATAGTTGTATTGTGGCAAATGTCAATCACCTTGACCTGCTCACCAGCACATCTCCTTGCCCCCACCTCACATTCTGTCATCGTCATAGTAATACCACTGTTGTTCTGAGTGACATTTAAGTGGGTGATGTCTTCAGCACATTGTGTGATGTTTCGGCATTGGCACATGCCTGTTGACACTGAAATTATACATCATATAATCATATTAAATCAAATTCACAGATTTTACTTGCATATTCATAATGTACTAAGGATATTAAAACACACACACACACACACAATTACAAATAATATGTAAAGGTATTATATTTTACATGTTCGATTGTACCCTGTATATTATTTTATCTTATATACTGTACTAACACTAAGACATATCTTAACACTAACCTATGCTAATTTAGGCTCGCAATACAGGCTATACTTACCGTTACAGAATTCCCACTTATTGCAGTTTTGGCAGTCTTTTTCAGTCTCAGTCTTATTCGGCCAACCACAATCCCTGTCAGTAGTCAAGGTGAAGTGACTGCCCATACACTGCAGTACATGTAGCTGGCACACGCCCAGTACGCGGGTTTGAGAGCCAAATTTGGCACATAACTGCAACGATGGCCTTTGAAACAGGACAGATAATGGCATGGCTTAATATAATTGAACAGTGATTTGGTTAGATTAAAACCATGTTGAAAATCGTTTACTTACTGGCAATCGATTGCCTTTTTGCACACGCACTTATTCTTTGCTATAGTCTCCCATGGCTTGCAGTTTAGAATAGTTAGGCGTCTGGACACTTTTGGCTCTGCTAGAGATGCAGAAGACATGCAATGGTCAACATTTGGGATGGTTTCAGGATCAAAAGAGGGATTGGTGCTGCTCAGACATCCTCATTACAAATTCTGTGTGAACATTTTGAACTTTATCTGAGCGGTAGTCCATTGCTTTGCCTCTAATAATCAACATAAAACCTATTGCTTTCAAGTGGAGATGTACAACACTGTGCTTATATTACAATACATTAAAGCCGACAGCTTGATTAGACACACACACGTGCGTATACAGTAATCTTGTATTTGAGATTGGAGCGGGGACCTTCATATGCTTCACTCTGCCCCCCTGTGGCCACGTTTACAATGCAGGCTAACTAATATTAGTCAGTCAGTATTGACAGTATTGACTTAGTCACTCCACCTTCTTGGCAGGTCACGCTCTCTGGAGACGGGGACCACTGGAGACTGGAGCTGCACATCACCTCTGACACCCCCCTATTCAGCGAGGCTCCCAGGGGGCAGGATAGAAGAATGCGCTCCCCGATATCATAAGCCACTTTGGCGGGGGTGCCAGTGACGTTCCTGTTAAGAAGAGGTGCAGTGCAGCTTGCAGCTGGATTGAGGAAAGAGTAGCCTAGAATCAGACTCACTCACCGATGCAAGGCTGGTGCACACAAACACAATGGGCCCATTCTGTACGGTATGCGTTGGCTTTGTGACGGCCATGCCTTGTTTTAACAGGCCTGTGATTGTTATCTCCCTATTGGCCGGATAAATTGGTTAATGGAGTGCACCTGTGCCTATTCCAGAGTTGCCTATGTAGGAATGTTTGCAGCAAACCAAACATGCTGCTTGTTGTTTGGTTTGTGGCTTAGTTTAGCTTAGCTTGTTCATATAGTCAGTACATACACCTACAGACACTCACACCTCATTGTATGTTATTGTGTTCGTGTATATTCGTTTGGAGATTTGGGTTATGTTTAATTTACAACCCTTGAGCCAGGTCGTAACAGCCACCAAAAGACATGCAGTGTTGTGGTGGCGTGCGGGCACTTACATCTGCAGGTAACCACTCCCATGCTCCACTGCTGGCTCTCAATACATTTAGCTACAGACGATCCATTCAGGTAGTAACCATCTATGCAGGAGTACTCCATAATATTGCCTACGTAGTAGACGTCTCTGGGGTCCTTAAAAAATACATCATCAAGCTCATCAAACATGAAAGAATGTTAAGGTTAGATAAAGTAAACCAGGGCTATTCCACTCGGTCCTGGAGGGCCGCACCCTCCATGTTTTAGATCTCTCCCCGCTCCAACACGCCTGATTCAAGGTTGTTAGAAGCCTGATAACCTGTTCATTTGAATCAGGTGTGTTAGAGCAGGGAGAGATCTAAAACATGCAGGGTGCGGCCCTCCAGGACCGGAGTTGAATGGCCTTGGAGTAAACTACAGATGGATGATTTGATTGATTTTTCACAACTGTTATCGGTTACAGAAGGTTTCCTTACCCGAATAAACCCATTTATGAGGTCTGGGGGTGGGCCACATGTTTTGGGTGGGGTTATATTCGGACGGAAGCACTGAGGTTCCATCATCCTGGACAGAGAGAGAGAGAATAATGTAGACATTATATTTTGCTTCCATCTAAACTATATACAATTTTAATCTGGCTGTAAATATAAATAATAAAGTAAATAATATGCTAATATAGTCAGTATTGAGTGTGTGTGTGTATGCTTACTGTAAATGCTGGATCTCTGGTTCCTCACAAGGCTTACGTTCCACTGCCAGCCCAGAGCATTGTAGGCCTCCCCGTCTAGGAGCAGGGTTAGTGCAGCTGCGTGTTCTTGACCTTTGACCTCCAGAACAGGCAGCCCAAGAAGACCAGCAGGTCCAGCTGCCATGAACCACCCCTATATGACAAATAGTATTTGTTGTAAATACCCTTTGCTGGGTCGTACAGTATATCAGTTACTTTTTAGAACTTGCCCTATTCTTGGTATTAAAACAATTTTGACAAGGGTAACAATGATTATTATGAATTACTGCAGACAATATTTGTATGACAGGTATTATGTATTATTAGGTTATTATGTTCTCTAAATATCTTAGGTGATGAATGCCCTTAGGTGATCAAGGTCCTTGGCTGGCTCTTTGTAGACCACACTTATCAGATAAATAACATATACTAGCTAGCTAACCATTTGGTGAGATGCCTGCCTATCTCCTGAGCGTGTACAGTATTTTTCTAACCTGGCTGTTCTCCAATGGGAGTGCCCCTCTCACAAGCCAGTCCAGAAGTCCCAGGCTTACAGACACAGGAACACTGTGTTCCCGTCAGGAGGGGCAGTCCGTTGCTCTGGCAGGGCTTACAGTGACACGGGTGTTCCTCCGCCATGTACTCCTCTGTGGCTCTCTTCAGATGAAGCTTCCTCAGACCAGCACATTGTACCTCCTTCACTAGCTCATATAGAGGCCGCAGCTGGCATAGAAAATGTGCTTTATTCATTTGAAAATTATATTTATCGTAGTTCAGTAAATTTCACATTTTGTAAATGCCTCCCCCCTCTCAATTGGGGGCATTGATTTTTTTGCCATATAAAATTATGGCAAATATGGCAAAAAACTTGGCAAAATAAATAATCGCAACTCAAGATCAATGTCTAGTAATCCGTACATAGATTTTTAGCTGCTCAGCGGAGATTACAGCGGAGTGTACCTTTTGATTGACAACGTCAGGGAATTCTTTGACGGAGGACGCCCAGGAGTCATAGTTGTCTCCGTTAGCTTTTGGGTGGTCCACGTCCAGCACATTCAGAGCACTGATGAATGCTGGGTTCCCTCCCACGAGCTTAGTCTTGACGTGGACTATGTTGGTGTTGTTTGCTGACGATATTTTACACAGTTTACAGATACATCTTATTCAATTTCAGCACAGGCTATTTTCCTTATTTTATTTGAATGTTACTTTATATACTTGATCTTATATACAGTATGTAACATTTGTCATAATAATATACTACTGTATTATTACAAATATAATAAAATGTTACCATCTCGGTTGGATAATGATGAAGTCATCCTCTCGCAGGTGGTTGTGACTTTCTTCCTGAATAAACGACGCTTTACCTTTCTCCAACACCTTTGGTATACTGTATCTGTTGTATCTATGGACACAAACAAGAAGGAAACCATTTGCAGTGACAACAATGAAGTAGGCAGTATGCAAGTGCATACACAATTAAAAAAAGCTTTTTATTCAAAATACATAATACAAATAAAACATAAAGAAATATAAATTATAGTTTTCATTGCAATACATTTGTTCTTTAATTAGCCTTATCTTATCACTAAGGCTATATTTACGTTAATAAAAATGTAAAAATAATAATAATAATAATAATAATAATAATAATAATAATAATAATAATAATAATAATTGAATGGTATAATATTAACTTTTAGTTTATATTAGTATTGCTCTTCTCAACCAACCGAAAGTGAAGAATAAAAGAATCTCAGTTCTTCAACTGCGGTCGCCAAATTGAACCTTCAAGCAATGTGTGTTTATATGTTTATTTACCGCACACAAGCCCCTCCGGACTACTCACTGCTTGACTTCATAGCCTGGCGGTCAAACTCCAGCAAGGCCTGGTACTGTCCTCCCAGACTGCCTTCCGACAGATAGTGTGTCCCATAGGTCCGCAGCACCTTGCTGTAGGCTGAGTAGTCGTATGTGAGGGAAAGGGAGGACAGGGCCTTCCAGAAGCCCTCTGACAAGGGAAGGTACTGTGGGGCAGAGTTCTGAAACTGGGCCAGCTTCACATTGCTCTTCAGGATCAGAAGCCTGTGAGCCTGGACGCAACAGAGAGACAGACTCTGAGATCATTTCCTGTGGTTTCACAAGTGCTCATGTGTTTGTATACAGGAAAACATTATATACTGCTTTATTAGGCATGAATAGTATGAAACATATATTATGCATAGTTATACAGGCCACTGCAACTTGTTCAGAGTGGATTATATAGTAAAGTTGCTGAGTCACCTTGTTGTTTTTGAGCTCTGTGTGGAAAGTGCGCCGGGTGTGTACAGACAATGCATTGGCCTGGAGGTGCTGCATGTATGACCAGGAGCTTTGATAGGATTCATCTATCTCATTGTCTGCAGTTACCTGTGAGTGTAAATCACATTCTGTAAACATCTCCGCTATTAAAACAATGGCAATGTACCACAATATAATATAAATATAGCCGCGAGCGGCAATAATCAGGGTCCAAGCACGGCCCAAAGTTGAGGACCCTTCAGGAGAAAATGCTAACAGCAATTTTAGTAAAGATTTCATAGCAGCAAATATATGTCACAGAACAATAGCCAAATATCCAGGCTGCCTTCACAAGAAAGCTTTAAACTCACAACCTTCAAAATTGTGACAGAGTTGATAAACCGCTACGCCATTGGAGATGTTTCAATATTAGCATTTTTTTCCTTCAAAAAATATATTTGAACTGCCTTTCTGCCTTTTGCAAAACGTTATGTCTGTTCCAAATAAAAGGTCAGAGATGTAAGAGTTTGGCATATAATCATGATAGAATGCTGAATGTATAGTTGTACTAAGCAGATATCCAGATCATTTAAATATTGTCTTCAGAGCCAACAGACCTTCAAACTATTATTGACATTTCAAAAAGCTTATGTTTCACCAACAGTTTGAGTGTAATTTTGAAGTTGAAAAAAGTGGGTTACCCCAAACTGGATTTTAACTGACTACCTTCCTATCTTCCTATATCCACTTAGCCATTGAAACAGCTGCAACTGAAAGACCTGTTTTTTCT
>JAODOY010032761.1:10000-21855 GCA_025399855.1 Forbesichthys papilliferus | reverse complement strand
GCTGTCCACACGTACACGACTACATTTAAATACACCTCTGTATGCAGCACATTGGTGTCCCAGGACAGGATGATATGCGATGCTGTCCACACGTGTTAAGATATATTCTCTATTGATGCAAACAGTTAACAAACAAACAAAAGATCACCCAAAACTCAGTTTTATTCGTCTACGCTTTAAAATATCTTCATATAGCAGTTCTGCTAAACCTTCGGTTTATGTGATCAGATGCACCGCTTGCATGTGGATGAAAGGTCAAATCGCGCAGAAAAAGGTTTGTTTATAGAAATAGCAGTGTACGTAGTAAAATACTCATATCCGCCATTCTCTAAAGGTATTTAAGGTCAAGTTAAGTTTGTTAACTTTGCAACATATATGTACACAATCCATGACACAATATATTTATGAGTTAATGCCATAAATGGTGTTCTGAAACTACCTTTCTTTGAACTTCCTTGTGGAATCATTGTGCCACAAGCTGGAGAACTCCCCCAAGGCGGCCACAGAATGTTTCTAAGGTGGTCTCGATATACAAAGTAATATATACCAACAATAAACCTACATTTCTTAAATGTAGTGAACATTTGTAATATTGATTCATTTTTGTAGAGTTATTTATTTTAAATCTATTTTTATTAACCTCAAAAGATATATTCCAGACTGGCAAGAGATGTGAGTACAACACCCTTAAGGAAAGCAGGTTCAGAACGGAGAGACAGGTTCTCACTGCCAGATGAGGTGGAGAATCTGAATGGAAACCAGTGAGAAAAAGACCCACGCTGCCATATGGTGAAGTATTGTGCTTAATGAGGTGTGTGGCCATCCTCTCCACAGAAGCCTCAGCTAGTCAGATCACACATGGGTGAGCTTTCTGATAGGCTTAAAACATAACACATGCCTGTAGCAGGAGATATAGGCTCAAGCACTTTCCCTTAGAGGGAAAATAAGGATGCAATATGTTGAAAACGGTAATGGAAAATGTAATGTAATGTGAATGACGACATGAACTGGATCACTACGGTACCGGGAATATAGCAGCTCAACCTAACAAAAACCATGGCGGGAGAAATTTGTGTTGCATTTTACCAAATATTATACAGTACAGTACACAATATGTACAGTACCGGTATTTATATATACATACATAGACTGAACAATGTTCTTTTTTTTCCCCTCATTGCCTTAATTCCCTCCATCCATAGGTGGTGAAACACCTTTTTATTAGTATTATTAGTATTAATAGTACTCAAGCTAGAATATCAGAGAAAATCAACAGTTTAATAGTTATATACATAAAAGAGTAAATAACACAATAATAACAGTATTGTGTGTGCGTGTGTGTGCGTGCGTGCGCGTGTGGCTGTGTGTGTGCGTGTGTGCATGCGTGCGTGTGTGGCTGTGTGTGTGCGTGTGTGTGCGTGTGTGTGTGGCTGTGTGCGCGTGTGTGTGGCTGTGTGGCTGTGTGTGTGTGAGTGTGTGTGGCTGTGTGCGTGTGTGGCTGTGTGTGTGCGTATGTGTGTGTGTGTGTGGCTGTGTGCGTGCGTGCGTGCGTGCGTGTGTGGCTGTGTGTGTGCGTGTGTGCCTGTGTGCATGCGTGCGTGTGTGGCTGTGTGTGTGCGTGTGTGTGTGTGTGTGTGTGTGGCTGTGTGCGCGTGTGTGGCTGTGTGTGTGTGAGTGTGTGTGGCTGTGTGCGTGCATGTGTGTGTGCGTGTGTGTGGCTGTGTGCGTGCGTGTGCGTGCGTGTGTGCGTGTCAGTGTGTGTGTGTGCGTGTGTGTGTGTGCATGTGCATGTGTGTGCATGTGTGTGTGTGTGTGTGTGTGTGATGTCCATGGGGCAGTGTTCGGGGACTGACCAGGTATCTGATCCTCCAGTTAGTAGCAGGTGACAAATGTGCGATGCGTGTTGATAGGTGTTGTGAGAATGACTTGCATAGCAGACACACTGCCATAATCCTTGTGTCACTTATAGCCTGACAACATGCAGGGGCAGCTGACAAATGTATGCTGTATGTGTGTGTGTGTGTGTGCGTGCGTGCATGTAAAAGAAGAAAGAGAACATGAATATAAGGAAGGATGTTAGCTTAAAAGGGAACAGCTGTTAACAACCTAAATTAATTTGTTGCGGTGTGCGAAACAGACGTTTGTCTTCTAATCGAATGTTGTACAGCGACACCATAGAGGCACACTGATGTGACAGTGATGGCTTTGGTCGGTTAACATGCTCTCCAGTAAACACAATATTTTATACTGTATATAAAACCAGCCAAGACCGGTTTTTCAATAGCTTTTGACCATCTTCACCTGCCACTGCAGTAATACCAGCAGGTGTAGTGGAAGGAAATATGTCACAAGGATAAAAGGTATATTCAAATCTTAGAGACACATTTTCAAGCTTTGTAAAAAAAAAAGTGTGTGATGTTGATTCTGGGCTGAGAGCGAGCATGTAAGCTTCAAATGGAAGCTGTGGTCTGTCTCTCGTTTCCAGGGTGTGGAATGGGATGGGATGGGATGGGGTGGGGGTCGTATTCAGCTCAACACCGGCAGGTCTGACAGTGTCACAGGAAGCTGTACCCGAACTGCTTCCTGCCTTCGCCATATGTCTAGTGCTCCCGAGGATTCTCCAAATGCAATTACCGTCGGCCTCTGTTTCATCGTTTTAAATACGATTCAATTCTTCTTACAGACTCTTACAGAGTTTTTCCCTGGGGGGTCCTTTGACCTGATGTCAGACTTCACACCACAAGAGCTGAGGGTTATGACAGACAGGTGTAGTTGTGCTTACCTTTGTGGTTTTGCGGGAGATTGAGTCGACACTAAATGCACGCACCTGTTTAAAGCTCAAACAGACATACGCTTTTCTCTGTGGAAACCGCTTACATTTTTTCACCAGGGTCTTTGGTTCAGTTATTTCGGACTCCTTGTCTCGCTCGTTAATATTTCATCGTCCTATTCCTTCCCTCACCCCACCCATATGCACTTTTAAGAGTCCACTCGGCTCGGTGTACACTAGCACCCATTCACGAAGCATTCTCCTCTGAGATGAGCACATCTGCATGCCTGTCTGAATGATTGAGGACTGTTTAACAGGCCTGACCAGGAAAACACATGCTGTACACCACAGGGGAGGTGCATCACCTACTGAAAGCGTGGACTTGGCTTGGACAACACAGACAAGTGCACATATACAGATGTATGGCGTGCACACACACACACACACACACACACACACACACACAAACAAAACATTCCAACACACATGCACATAAACCTTCAAGAATGCACTGATATAAGTATTCTCTTATATTTCTCTTTTTTTTGTTTCATGCTGGTTTTTTAAAGTGCACAGAGAAGATTAAAGGTCCTAATTCTCCTTAAATCTATTTTCAACGTTTTCCTCGTTTCTGCCCTGACAGCTCATCATCTGAATTGTTTAACTATGTTCTAGCTTTGGCAGGCAGGCACATACACATGCCACTGCTTTGAACATAAGCAGTGGTCTTGTTCTGGAACAATGCCCTTCATTGGATTTTCTCAAGGTCAAGGACACATACAGTAAGCCACACAAAGCAGAAATAGGTCATCATGGCACACACACACATCTCCAAACCGAAATTAAACATATCTTCTTATTAATATGCTAAATTTCACACCAAACAAACACGACTACAGCTGTAAGATCAAAACTGAATCCGTCAGGCCTAAAGATTATCTTCTAACGAGAGAGCTATGGATCTTTCATGTGCACAAATATTCCCAGAAAGTCATAATTCACATAAGTCACCAGACTTGACACCCCATCAGACAGATTATAGACATAGACATAGACATAGACACAGACATAGAGGTACAGGGGTACCTCCCACTCTCCTCTCTGGGAAATGCTTAGAGGAAGTCAGAAAAGTGGGAAACAGGGAAACCAAGAAATAAATAAATATTTTGTGTCGCGCCTTGGTGGCACATTGTAAACAGTGCAGTGCATTACAGATCTCATATGCTGGCCCCACTGATAAGCTTCCTATGCAGCAACAGTGTGTGTGTGTGTGAGTGAGAGAGAGAGAGAGAGAGAGAGAGAGAGAGAGAATGATACAGTGTGTAGGGGAAAGTATAATAAAAAAGCAAAGAAAGACATTTTTATGGAAAAGCAAGAGAGAAAGTGAGAGGGAAAGAGAGAGATTAAAAGTGCATAAGAAAGACTGAGAGAAAACAAAATCTCGGAAAAGGCTTTAAACCAACCGATATCCTGTTTCCCTGCCCTCTCCTGCTGATAACAATTTCTTTGTCTACGCAATATAACCTCGGCCGACATGGCTGTGAGTATCTCCACAAAATGTTCCCAAAATGTCATCTGACGGCCCAACCACAATAATAAATCATAAATGTTATTGACAATCTATTGTAATTCAGAAAAAATACTTTTCATGTTTGGTCACTGCGTGACCAAAACTCACACGATGAGTGTCGCTGCCAAATAATGCTCTAAACTAATCTTAACCATGGGAGCAAGTCACAGTAAACATAAGTTTGCAAAGACCATTAACAATCCCATTTGTTGCATCATTTTGTGTATATCTTATTTAAACAGTCACATTTCTCGCTGGCCAAGGAAAGGCTTACTCAAACTGCCGATATCCTTCAGATCATAGGTCTCTCAACCAAAGACTGTTGGCTCATTTCTAACTCTGCCTTGAGGAACGTGCTGGAATGAGCAAAGCAAGCGTCATGCACTCAGTCTGGCACACTGAAAAACCACCCGTGATGTCTGGCATGGTACAAGGCCTGTGTGGAGCGCCAGCATAACCACTGGATAGGATTAGAATGATGACAAACAGCTGATTAGAAATGCTACAACAACTGGAAATAAGGTCTAGCGGGAACTGGCTGATGGGTGGGGGTAATTTGTCTGGTTGAGGACAGTAGGATTCACCCAAACCAGCTACTTAGCTGCACATTTCCCCTAAACAATTCAAAAAAAGCTTAAAATGTGACATGCCTAGCCCCCAAACCTGAGACAAGTCTAAATTGAAGGACTATTACATATAAACACACATATCTGATACATCTGGCCACTGTTCCACCCGTCACAAAGAGTCAAAGAGTTTGTTTGAGCTCATATAATGATAAATCACTGCCCTGCCACTGTCCATTCCATTCAACCACGGCTCTCCTGGGTTTAATCCTCATATCTCAGACTCCATGGAGCACCAACCGCCAACATTTCCAAACACAAGTTAAACGACCCTGTACAGTAATAATGTGGAATTCGCTATTTATCTTAAACCAGTTCTGACGGCATGCATTTTTGGGTCCACTTGACTTTCACTGGATCCAGTTGCCACCAATTCACTTCAATGCACTTTGCAACAACAGGGCTTCAATAAAATGCAAGAGAAACCAGCACATACAGTTTCTTTCTGTTCTTCTGCTTCACAGCAGAGAAGTCAAACAACAACCTGTGAAAGCAGTAGGTGCAAACGTCGTGCTTCCTCATTGCTCAGAAGTCCTCCTCATAACGTGCGTAGAGGAGCTGCTGCTGGAAACCCTAGGCTAGACCAAGGCTGGACAGTGACTTGTGACAGTGACGCCACAGAGATGTCGTGGATCCCAACGGCTCAGTCTGCACTGCTGGCCTAGTTGTCATGGGAACGTTTCGAGGTGAGCACATGCCAGCATACAGAGTCAGTCTAGCTGGCGTTAGCTTGAGGAATGTAGTGAACTCTTCATGCTCCTCTCTCTCTCTCTCTCTTACTCTCTCTCTCTCTCTCTCTCTCTCTCTCTCTCTCTCTCTGTGTATTTTTTCTCACATACATGAATCTTGTCCTTTTTACTGTAAATCATACCCTCATTCCCTCATACCTGACTTTTTTATGAATCACATCGGAGGATGTCAGCTCTTCGAAGTGAACGGTCTGCTGAAATATGACTTTTTCTTAAATAGTGCTTCGCTTCAGATGTGACTTTGATTTCCAGGCTCAGTTAAAGTGATGTATAAAACGCCAGCGAAATCATCAGCGCACACTTCTGACGGGAGGCTGTGTGTGTGTGTGAAAAGGGAAAAAATAAAGGAATGAAATGATGATGGAGACAGCAAAGTCTTTTGCTTCTGGCTACTGAAGTACATGCCAGCAATATTTTGGCCGGCTCGCTTCGTGACTGAACACCAAGATAATTAAATAAGGCAGCTCCCTTGTGAAATTAAAAACAAAAGAGTGGAAAGAGAAAACCGAAGAAGAAAAAGGAGTGGAGCTAAAGGAGTGACTAGAGACAGAAGGAGAGAGTAGAGCTCCATTCTTTCAGGTAGTATGTACCTCCAAGAAGCAGGTCCCAGCGGGCGTGTTCTCCTTGATGGAGGCGTTGTAGAAACTTCTGGAGAACACAGGCGCATTGTCATTGACGTCCTGAAGCACGATGTCCACCTTCGCCGTGGACGACAGCGGTGGCCGTCCGTTGTCCGTGGCGACAACCGTCACGCTCGGTTTCGGCTCCGATTCAAAATCCAGAGCGGTCGCCGTGGTAATGATCCCCGTCACCGGGTCGATGGAGAACCAGTCAGAGTGGGTGTTTCTGTTTTTGAGAAGGCTGTATCGGACATCCCCATTGGGACCCTGGTCCTTGTCCCGGGCAGTCACCTGGAGCACAAAGGACCCTGGGTAGACCACCTCAGGTATGGTCTGCTTGTAGGTCTGTTGGTCAAACAGCGGAGGGTTGTCATTGACGTCAGTCACCTGGATGGTGAATGAAGACTCTGCCCGGAGGGGAGGACTTCCTGAGTCGGTGGCCATCACTCTCAGGTCATACGAGTCCCTCTCCTCCCGGTCCAGAACCTGGTCTACGTAGATCAAGTAGATGATGCTGTCCTTGGTGGTCAAGGCAAACTTCCCGTCGCCGCCCTCCAGGGAAACGTTAACATTGGCGTACTCTCCGTAATCAGGGTCAGTCACGGAGATCCGGGCAACGTACTGGCCAGGCTGGGCCCCCTCAGAGATCCTCGGGGAGCCATCTTCGCTGAGGAAGATGATGGTCATGGTGGGCTGGTTGTCATTGAAGTCTCGGACGTGGATGGTAACAAACGCGTTGGTCACCTAGACAGCAAGGATATCACCGTATAAAGTATTATTAGCTGTATCAGAATACCTAACCAGTCCTAGAATATTTCGGCCACATCAAGCCGTGAGTCTCACCTCGGGGTGGCTGGCATTATCCCTGGCTTGGACTACCAGCTCGTGGACCCGCTTCAGCTCGTAGTCCAGAGGTCTGTTCAGAGTGATGACGCCAGACTTCATGTCGATGACAAAGTACCGGTCAGGATCGCTCTGACGTCGGTTGATCTCATACAGGACAAGACCGTTGTCTCCCTCGTCAGCATCTGTTGCGAACACCTACAGAGCCAAGAAATGTACTGTAAGTACAGGAATTGAATTATAGGTCTTACCGTAACCAGTGTTGGGCAGTAACTAGTTACTAGTAACTAGTTAACTAGTAGCTAGTTACTGTAATGTTATTACTTTTTTTCAGTAAATAGTAGTGTAACTAATTATTAGTATTTCCGAAACAGTTATAATAAATAACGCCAGCAGAGATGCAGTGGCTGTGAGGGATAGGTTTACAGGCTATTTCGTGTCTCCAACTGGTAGTGTTCCTTGGCAGGACCGTACCGTACAGCAACATCCTTCCTTAAAACCAACAGCTCTTTTAAGAGCTACCTAAAACCGATTTAAAAGCGATTCAATCCTACTATTCAACCAAAAATACATTTTGCACAAAATATTTGATGTATTGCAGCCTGTTCCAAGTAACTTTTATAAATGTTTATGTTGATGTAGTTAGCATACATTTATTTTCCAAAACGTAATAAACATTTATCTCTTTCTAGCCAGACAGAGGCCGAGAGATCGGCAGACAGACATCGACAAATATCACATAAAATACAGTTCACATATTCTCACATCTAGTTGCTATTAGACCGTTGCTATACAACAGTCTTATTATTAATACTTGTACAGTAATAAATCTGACCAGACACATCTTGATCTATGCACATTTCAGATACCGTATAGCCTATTGATGTCTGTTTTCATGCTGTTGTTGTACCTCACTCTACCCTCTGCATTATAGTTGTTTCTGTGCATTCAAAATGAGTGGCTGTTGGCCTATCCTGCACATGGGGTTGCAAGAAAGCCAAGACCCCGATATATTTCCTTGGCCTTATCAGGCCTCCTTCACAGCCACTCCTGTCTTTCTTCTCTCTCTTTTCCTTCTTCTATTTATCCCTCAGATACTTCCACTTTTACCGACAAGCATCCCCTGCGTGACATAACATGGTAATTAAGGCTTTTGTAAACACCACCTCTCGCGATCTTGCTGGCTACTTGTAGTTACAGTACGGTATCATAGGTTATTGTTTCATTGTTGCAAAGCTGTACCGTCCGTACCGGTACTGTATAGCCAACTGGCTACCGTAACGGTAGATTTGATAACAATAAGCAGTGAACACAAACACTTACCAGAAACTCCTAGTATCCATTCAATTTGGCTCCAAACGGCTTTCTTGTGATGTATGATATGATATAGGGAGACTGACATGTCATTTAACTTATTGTGCTCGGAAACTAATAAAACAAATTTCTCTACAGATACCGGTACTTTCTTAATTTCTTTCAGATGTTATGTAGTAAACAAACTAATTGAATCAACCTGTTCAATCATCTGGTTTGAGAGGCTGCAATGTTTTCACTTTGGCTGATTGGTGACTCCTAAGGTTAATTATTGTTCCAATTAAGAGGATTAAAATATAAAATGAGCTGGCTACACAGGTTGTCATCAGAAGGGGTGAGGCAGGGTAGTGATTGTGAAAGTAATATGGTAATGCACCAGTGATGTAACTACTTGCTTTTAATACCCAGCAAGAAGTAAAATAATATTATTACTTTTTGAAGGAGTAATAAGTAAATAGTAACTTAATACACTTCCAGAGTAACTTTGCCCAACACTGACCGTAACCTGCCTTTCTATATAGATTTATTGCTGGTTGTTCAAGTGTGTGGACTGCTTGACTGATTACAAAGACAATATTAAAGGCACACTCCTCCACTGTGTGATTGCACCACAAGATCCCTGTATTTTCATGAAATGTGTCTGAGTAGCGCTCAGGTATGATACAGGCGACCAAAACAACAATGTACTCTGTAGCGCTGGTTTTTTATCACGATAGGAACAGTAAGACAAACCTGCAAAATGCTACTCCCTTGTGGCAGGCTCTCTGAGATGATGGCATGGTATCTGCTCTGGTTGAACATGGGCGCATGATCGTTGATGTCAGTGACTGTCACCTCCAGGGTCATGGACCCCATCCTCCTGGGTGAGCCCCCATCAAAGGCCTCTAGGACCAGGCTGTAGGATGAGCGCTTCTCCCTGTCTAGCAGCCCACTGACCACCAGGTCCAGATACAGCATTTTGTTGGACGCTCTCTTGGTCTCCAGGCTGAAGGCCTGGCCCACGTTGCCCTCCCTGATCACGTACCCCTGGGTGGTCAACTGGTCTTTGTCGGCGTCGGTAGCAGGCTCCAGGGAGAACCTCGTGCCCTTGGCAGTCTGCTCGGGGATCTTCATCACAGCTTTCTTTTTGGGGAAGAGCGGCGCGTGGTCGTTTATGTCGTTGACGGTGACCGACACCTCCACGGTGACCCCCGTCATCGTCACGGCGATGAAGCTGTAGTGGTCCCTCTGCTCGCGGTCCAGGCGCCGGGCGGTGGTGATGATCCCCGTGTTCTCGTCGATGTGGAGGTCACGCCAGACGCTCGTGCCCTCGTGATCCGAGATGAAGTACAGGCCGGCGGTGACGCCCGCCGGCAGGCCAGCGCTGATGTCGCCCACGATGGTTCCTGTCGGCTGCTCCTCGTCCAGCTGGAGCTCCAAGGCTGCCAGGACCGCCGGTGACTGGAGGAGGGCTAGATGAAGGATGATGTAGAGACAAAGGGCTGGCCGTGTAATACTTGCGCAGGGTCCGCTGACCCGAGCCCTCGTTTTTGACCCTTCACTTGGTGTCGGCATGGCTGGCTACTGCTAAACCTGGAGCAGAGAAGAGACAGAGCAGAAAACAACACAAAACACAATGTCAGATACAACGCAGTGCCAAGCATGTGCAAGTGTTATTTCTGTTGACGTGTGTTTCGTATTGCCGCAGTTGTTTAGCTAAAGAGTTCCAATACAGTATTCTGGAATGATTAATGGCACATCTTTCAGAGAGAGCGGGATGTTTTCAAGATATAGAATGATGTCAGTTAATGCATTTGCACCAATATTTACAGCACATTGGAAGAGCGTTTGTTAGATTAATCAATCAGATGTGAATGTGCAAAGAAACTGGTGTCTAAGTTCAAAGCCTGGTCGAGATCTTGGAGCTACACAAGAACATTAAATATGCTGTAGTTATTTGACGATAGAAGGATGACACATTTGATGGGAAAACTTCTAAGTGTCAAGTAAAATGTGGGAAACGGATTAAAAGACAATAAAATTGGCAACTGAATTTCTTTATAACTACAAGGGAATCTTCAACACAAATCACAATAGCTGATGATGCTAAATTACATACAGTCCTCCACACAGATATGGAATGCATGGGAAAATGCATCCACAGACCTTGAGAAAACTGAGAATACATCTCTGAATAAGGACCAAAAAGGTAGAAGTATTGGCCAGCCAGCTGATTCTAATTACAAAAGAACTGCCTTAGATGTACTCATACAGTAAACTTAGCCCTATTGTACTACCACCAGTCCACAGAAGTACCTCATAATTATGATACTCCCATCCTATCTTTATTATATAGCATGTATATTCATAGCATGCATTTTATATGGGTTGTACAGTACAACATGGCACACCACTATCCACATTAAGCACACAAAGATTTAGAGAATCATTGGGAACATTTTTGAAAGACAATTTTGGATACTTGTGTGATTGAAAGAGTTCCTGTAACTGGCTAAGCCGCCAAGCCATCTGGTGACTCAGGCAAGTTAAAACAAATGCTAGTAGTTTTTGACAAAATCATTTTTTACTGTAGCTAGGTGTGTCACACACACACAAATTGTTTTGGGAAATGCACTCTTCATTCTGGCAAAAGTAATCCCCTCTCAAAGCTTATCCAAATGTAATTTAATCTGCTCTGTTTATAAGAACCACAAACATTTACATCATGCTGAAAACAAATTGTATACATAGATTCCCCCAGTACTGATAATAAACAATAACTTAAATGCACAACCCTCCAAAATTCTTCAATATGCTCCATAGCTGTTTAACCACACAACACTGTGTTGAACAAGCAATCATGGATCATCAATTATTGTGTATTTCCACTATTCCTGGTGTTTGAAATACACAATATATTTGAATGGAGATGAGCTATGCAGTAAGTGAGGTGCCATATGGCCAACTGTCAAAAACACACATGCAATGGGAGGTGTGTGCCCTCGCAAGCTAGTCCCAGTCACCCAGACAAGCACTCCCTTAGTGCACGTAAGATCTGAAGACTTAACAGTAGGAATGTCCAGCACCTTCAACTATATAAAGAGAGAGAGAGAGAGAAAGTCAGAGAGAGAGAGAGAGAGAGAGAGAGAGAGAGAGAGAGAGAGAGAGAGAGAGTCTGAAAGCCCTAGAAAATGAGATAAAAATAAAAAGAAATGAGTCGGGTCTTCAAATAGCCTGCATGGCCCACAGTACCATATAGTCACTATGAGGATCCAACAGCATCATACAGCAGCTACAGTTTAACAGGAGTAGATCAATACACCACACCGGCCGTTCCATTAACCTGCCCTCCCTCCGCAGTTTAACTGCGGACGCCTCCGAGGA
>JAODOY010032761.1:0-5000 GCA_025399855.1 Forbesichthys papilliferus | reverse complement strand
CACACACACACATACAGCTGCTGTGATCTAATCTAATACTGTAATGATGACAGATAACTCCCATGGAAACTAAACTGAAATAATTATTTACCACCCCCCCCTCACACATACACACACACACACACACACACACGCACACACACACGCACACACACACGCACACACACACACACAAACACACTGGATGAGGAGAGACCTGGTGGTTACTGGTTATTATCATATTCTTCTGCACCCGCCTGGTTAGCGAGGACGACAGCTGTCAAACAAAGGAATGTCTTTGTATCAAGTTGCTCCATTACTATCCTTGGTTAAACCTAAGCATTACAGTAAGTAGCCTGTCTCACTGCCTTCATTTTAATCCGCCATAATAAATAACACCAACTGTCAATGCGCATCAATTTTCAAAGCTAACAAAAGCCAAATGGCGTTAAAATAACAAGACAAGAAAATAACTAGGAGGTTTAATACGACTGACAGAAAGTAGCCCCTAGGTGTCCACAACAAAATAAATGAAAAAGCAAAGATATTATTAAAACAGCTACTTTATAATAATAAATAATACATATAATATATAATAATTCACTAATAAATGATGCATTTAGTCAGTTATCTATCTCTCACATGACCCAGCATCGAGTCTATCCACAACAGGTCAACTTGGGTGACACGGCACACTACCTGAGCTACAGTAGGCCTACATTTAGCTGCGGCCCCTGTGCAAGTGTTTGATGTTACCGGGAGCTTCAGATCGTCTCAGTTACATCATTAAAAACACATGAGACACGATACAGTCTCTCTTTCTCTCTCTGCTATGGTCTGCCTGCCTCGGAGCATAGACACATCACCATGCCAATCCATCAAACGCAGTGAAGGGCCAAACTTACCACATTTCAGTCATCTTCACTGAGACCAAGTATCTATCTAGCAATGTTAGGAATGTATAATTGGCTGAATAAGTCATGCTAAACTATATGCTTGTGTAATGTACACACTCTGGCCTCATCTTTACTAAAAATGTGTGAACACAGGGTTCAGGCTTTGACTAGCCTTGCCTGAGGTCTCAATACACCGCCAAAATCAGGCTTAACCACAGGACCAAATGGACTACGGCCACACACACACACACACACACACACACACACACACACACACACACACACTCACTCATAGACACACAAAAGATCCCGCACATATGCTTGCACGCACCGAAAAAATCTGACATGCGCACGCACACACACACACACACACACACACACACACACACACACACACACACACACACACACAAACCACAGCTTCCAGCCGGCTACAGTCATAATGAGTTCAGCACTCTGGAGCCAGTATCGGAGGGCAGACTCACCCTAGAGGACCCAGGCTGAGAAAGCTCAAACACCAATAGTCAGTGGAACTTCCATCTGGGGCCTTTCTCCAGGATATATATATACCAGCCACTTCCAGCAGGCATTCCCCCAGATTCTAATCACAAGGTGGATGAGGCCTGGTGTGTGTGGCTGCACCGGCCAAAGAGCAACGTCTCTGGCCGGATCTGAAAATGAACACTACAGCCATACTTTGGCATTTGACACTTAGCTGGCCAGTCCAAAATGCAATTTTCCACACAGTAGTTTAATGTAAAAGTACCAACCAGCGTCTATATTATAAAGAGTCAACACAGTCTAGGTCTGATATGCTTTATATTTAGCTATTTCAGGCTGTATTGTGTTTTCTTAACATTCTTCTTGTGATTCTTGCACTATACTGTGGAGGGGCGTGGTTTTGCTGTGTCTATGGGAGAGAGTTGGGGGTGTGGTTCATGGAATGGTATTGGGAACAGGTGTAGGTAGCCTAGAGTTGCACCAATCACTGTCTCCCTATGAGAGCTGACTGAGAGAACAGAAAAGGGGACTGGACAGAAACATGCAAGCACCGCTCTGGGATGTGTGTTGGTGCTACGCTGCACCCATCTATTCCAGTTACTCTGCATTGACTAATATTATATATAGATGGTCAGACATGATCTGTTATGGTCCTTGATATACAGTACAATGAAACATCTAAACCGATCTTTCCAAGATAGTATGATTACCACATTTTAGCGCTATTTTTTGGACAAATAGTAGAGTTGGTACTAGAAATGGCAAAGACAAACCCTTTTTTCCATCCTGGCTCTGTGTCCCTGATTATGAGACATGCAGGATTCAAAGACAATGTCCAGACATGAGCCTGGAATAATGTCATCCAAATTTGGCCCAAGAACAAACAAAGAAGGAATTGCTGCATGTGTCTAAATGCTCCAGCCAGTCAATCAGTCTGAGTCTGACAGGCTAATCTAGTCAATGTTCCCTGATTGGCACCCATGCAGTAATATCTTCTCCAGAACAGCAGATACTTGGGTCCTACTTTTTTGACTTTCCGAATGGAATCTTTCCCATTGACGAATTTGTGTTACCTGTTAGCATGGGATGTCACCTTATCGGGTCTGGTGTTTCCATGCCCACATTATCTAGCTAATAATGTAACGTGTCCCAGTAGCAAATGGCTAAAACTGGCTACCTTTAAGTTGTAGGTATGTCGGAGAGTGTGAGGCTATTTGTGTGACTGGTGGAGAAATGTATGGCTCCAGATGACATCTTATTTGCACAAGTCGCAATTGTTATGTCCATACTTTGTACCGTTCTTATAATAGGCTACATCCATGCTTTGTACAGTGGCTCTGTAGACTAGTTTACCGGCGTCACGCAAAACTTAAGATAGTGAAAGGGTTATATCTAACTATTTGAAATAAATAGGCTAGCCTTTACTGTATAAGCATGGTTTCAGTGTTTGGATAATATCCTAGTTTGAAACAGTGGAATTTTAAAAGGATTGTTTATCATTGCTACATGCAAACAACACTCACATTCACAATTTGCCGTCGTGTGATTTAATTTAATCATTATCCTATCACACAACCACCTGGCGAGCCATGATTGCATCCCTTTAGCAACCAAGGAAACCCAAGGGTATGCAAAATGAGATGCAGAATAATATAAGTGTTTGTTTTTTTAATACACAAGTATTGTATTTCCCCATCGTTCTATTACTGCATGAACGCTATTACTTACGCCAGCCTTCCAATGGATGGGAAGGGATTGGGATGGTGTAGCCCTGGATAACCCAACTGGGGCCCAACACCATCTGGGATGCCATAGCATGAATGCTTCTGCTAACAATCCAAACTGTCTCTTCAAATTAGCATAATAAAACCCAGTGCAAAAATATGCCATAGTTATTACCTGGATCATATAAGAAAATATGAAGGATAGATTGATGGATTGATTGGATGGGTATATTGATTGATTGCTATTCTAAGAAAGACGCTACTTAAAACTGCCTCAGATCCTGGATGTCATGGATGAAAGATGGGAGGAAAAATATTTCCACTACTTGCAGATCCCACGCTTATTTGCGTTATTGTTCTTTTTGCCTATAAGAGCACCATCATCTGTTAACCATTCAGCTGTGTTTGTACCACTCACTGTTACAATGAAGGGATGTGACAACTCTAGGTGTGTTTGTGTGAGTGAAAAAGAGTGAGAGAGAGAGAGGTTGAAATTAGAGCCAACACGAGTCTGAGTCACTTTCCGAAATTTGTTGACTTCCCATGCTTGAAAACAAAACCCAGGAAAAAACAGTGAATGAGATGTAATTAGGATCATTTTCATCTCAACTGTAATATTTATAAAAGGGGGATTAACAAGGAAGTTTGTGTTAAGAGTGGAAATTGCCAGGAATACCACAATATGACATTATCGCAATACAAAAAAGAAAAGAATTTCTTGATATGAGTCTGTAACAAAGATTTTTCTTACTGGCTCGTTTTATTTCAAGCTTTTTGCTATATCTATCCATTTAAAGCATTACTATAAACACTATTTGCGCCAAATACTCAGAGGAGATTGTTAGCATTCCTGTTAAGCAGTTAGTCCGCCCTTTGTTTTATTGAAGTAATGTTACAGGGCCGTTTTCGATTGTAAGGGGAATGTTATTGTTGGATAAAAATGATTCAGACTTACAAAACTAACCAAAAAAAGAATTTAAACCAGACTGCTTGCACTTTGCTTGTATGGTTTTGACCAAAACAACATAGAGGACAATGGTTTGTACAATACATAGGTCAATGTCAGCGTGGGTGGTTCAAGGTAATCTTTGCGTCACAAGTAACCGCTGAAGGTTGGTCAAAATATGCAATGGGTGGTTGGTGTAATTTCCATAGATGAAAACAGTGAAAGATGAGCAACACAAAACAATCACTCATTGACATCGCAAGGCTTAGTAGTATTAAATCTCTTGATATAGTATTCTGAATATATTGTCTGCCAAACTACTGTTTTATTGTTGTGTTTTATGATACAAGGTAAACATATAACTGAAACAAATCTCTCATAAAAATCTATTTCACGACATGTTTACAGCCACTTAGAATACAAATATTTGATTTTGAACATAACATTTTTTTATATATTTAATTGTCTAATCCAGTGTAGAAGTGAGAATCTGGTCTCCAAATATAGTAATGTGTGAATACTTACAAATGGTTTCTATAAACAATAGCTCCAGTTTGCAGCACAAACACTAATCCATATGGTTCCTGCTAGAAGACAGGCAGGCACCCTGCTCAACTTTGTGATATAAACTAATATCATAATGGTGATATGCAGATGAGAAAGGGCTGTATATAATGTATGGGTCATTGTGTAAGGGGATAGTGTAATAATACATAAACCCATATCTTCATCAACAGGAGTAATCTGTGCCATTTGAAAACAGATATTAGCCGAAAGGTACTGGGACTTAAATATGTTTAAAGTCTCCTGTATCTAGCCTTTGGCAATGTAAACATACCCAGGAATTGACTGCAATAAACATTATTAGGTGGCCAGCAAAAAACACTTGAATACCAATCTGTTTATAGTAGACCTCCATGAGTCCCATTTACAACACATGCATGTTCTGCTAAC
>JAODOY010032750.1:0-21855 GCA_025399855.1 Forbesichthys papilliferus | reverse complement strand
TTGCACTTTGGTCAAAGGGTCACACTGTATAACATTCATAGCACAATGAAGAATACATATGTTTAATTGTTAAGATACAATTTTGCCACTACACATACAATTAAGGTGGAAATATGTAATAAAACCAACATTTTGTAATGGTATCAATAACAGAACTGCAAATAATCTCCGTATACCTAAAACCGCCAACGAGTAAAATTGACCGGTGCGCCTAGATACCCAGCTAGCATAGACCTGGAGGTCCGCCAACTTTATTAGGGTGGCACACCGCAGGTTGTTGGCAGCTGGCGGTCCACTAGCGTGACACCGGTGGCAAGCCGCTGGTCGTTTTTCTACTGGGAAACCCACAATAAATTTGACTTTTTTCTATATGTTGTTTAACTTTTCAACATTACAAAATTCAACATTACAAAAAATATAAAAACGCAGTTTATGTAGTTTGTATTGAATTATAGGCTATTTGAATCCCATGTTCATTTTTTTTAATAATTGAAAGTGATTTAACTTAGTAATATCCAGAACATATACGCCTAGGCCTAAACTAGTAAAGCAAAATTTACTCACTTATAAAATTACTAAAGTTGTGTTGTTTTCCTGCTAAATTGTCTTCCCTCAAATAATTTGGTCTGGACAACAGTTTGTTTAATTGTCTGTGTTTTGGTGCTCTAGTTTTATAATTATGGTCTAAATGGGCGTCTTAAAGAACAGGCAAGTATAGGCTATCATGAAGGCAAAGATCCCACTTGTTAGGCATGTCGGTTAATTTAAGATAATGTTAGAGTACTTCGCTGTAGTCGGGAACAGAGCTAGTCCATGCCAGTATTGTCTTTAGTAGCGATTGCGCAAAAATAAGAAACTTTGCGAAAATATATGCATTTTGATTACAAGTAAATTAATGCCTGTGTTTTTAATCTGTGTTTATCTGGGACTATTTTTAACAATATGGAATGCAACACAACCCCATTTTAGGAAAAGTCTGAGGGACTTCCACAGGCTATAGCCCCGGATGTCCACTGTCTCTAAAACCACCCCTGTTCTACCTACAACACCTTTAACTATTTTCAATATGATTCATTTTAAGGTTAAAAAAACCCCCAACAACAATAGACAACGATAATACACATATTTACTTATTTATTATGTTATATAATGCATATATAGTAAAACAGAAATATATTCAGATTCTTTACAAAAACGTTATATAACATACTAAAATATTGAAAATATTTGTGCACCTGCCACCCTGTTGTAAAGCGACAGCCGACCATGGATGCCGCAGCAGACCAGCTATTGTTTTCTGGCAGTTCACACGTTTCCTTTCACGTGATAGATTATAGCAAATCGAGATTCACCTGTTTAGCTTTTCATCCAATAAGAACGCCGTATTGGTTCCAAGAAACGCCCCTAGTGAAATTATATGGAATTCCGGGTTGGTAGCTGCCACTGCCACAGTCTGTCAAATTGTTTAGCTACAGTGGTGTTAGCCGGTTAGCTGCCTGGCGGACAGTCCGGTGAATCAGGTTTACGTTTTAAACCTAAAGATTTTAGCTTTGAGTATAGACGGTGAGTTGTCGATGTATATCAACTAGGCTAACGTTGGAGAAACTTGGTAGAAATGCAGGTCATCAGATGCTAAAGTGCTAACGTTGATGTGTTGGTTGAATACAGTAGTGACCTACAGTGGTGACGGTAAAGTCAGCTAGCCTCAAAAGAATGCCGTACCGGTATATGTGTAATCGCTAAAGTATTTAGGTGTCATACAGTCGGCATAACTATTTACTTTATGTCAGTCTAGTGACGTTAGTTGTATGCTGGCACTGGTACTGCATCTGCTGACCTACCAGTACAGTGTATGTATATGTATGTAAAGTTCCTACGGTTAGGGCCAGTTCCATACCATAATAGCTTGCATGAATACCTTACGCATATGAATATTCCTAATAGAACATTTTAACTGTACACTAGCATAGTTTTGAGTTTCATTATATTGTGTTTAAATGCAGATTGTTTTGGCCTTAGTCATGAAGATTTCTGTCTTTATTTCCTCCCAGCCACAGCAGCAGATGGCCCAGGGATCACTTGTTGAGGGTCAACAGTTTTACCTCTATGAGTAATGAACCTGAATCCCTTCTGGAGCATGTCTGCCAATACGAGTCGTAAGGTAAGGCTTCAGAATGTTCATGTAATCTCTTCATAATGCCAATGTTTATGTTTTACTATAATGTGACTAGCTTACTCTACAACATTCTACTGTCACTTGTCTTTCTTTGTTCTAACTGACCTAGGAACATTTGTGAACTGGATTTTTATTGTGTTTACCTTCCAAGTTGTAGTTTTGTATTGCTTTTCCTGTTTCAGGGTTTCTCCAAAGCTCACTGATACTTAGAGTAAATGCAGTTTTAGAAAACAACTCTCTTGTCCCAAAACAATTAGTACAACATTGTAGAATAGTTTTGCTTATCTTACACAACTTTGCCAAATGCCAATACATTTTCAATTCACAATAACATCCCTGAATTTTCATCAGCTGTCTATCTGAATTGGCCGGTCTGTAGGGGTGTCTTTTGCTACCCGAAGTTGCTGGCATTCCTGCTTGTGTTTGTCTTTAGCAGTACCAGTTAGATGGAACAGGAGCTGGTACATTAGATAGCTGTTTTTGTCTGGAGAACTTGCCCCTGCCGAGCATCAAAGCAGATGCTAGACTGAGTGAAACCTGAGTGTTTGGTCAAAGAATATGGTCCATGTATATGTGTGAGTGAACATTCTGGTGTGCATCACATGCATAACAGTAGTCTGTTTCTATACAGGGTTGTGACTGATGTTTTGTTGTCAGATAATGATAACAATTCCTATATTTAAAGATTTAAATTTGAACAATGAAACATCTCACTGTGTAGGCTACTGCAATATCAAAATATAATTTGATACAAGCTGCATTTCACTATTTTTATGATCTAGTTTCCAATTAGTTCATCTTAGATCTGGTTTGGTTTGTCACCTTGTCATCCCTGTTGGCTGCAAACCATGGCTTAAGCCTAACTCAAACAGAAAGAAATACTATGGTCCACCAGAAATTATTTTCTTGTGGAGTGATTCCTTTTTATTTTATAGTTTGACTTGAAAGCTAGGTTATGACAGTATTATCTATCTCTCTATCTATCTATCTATCTATCTATCTATCTATCTATCTATCTATCTCTCTCTATCTTTATATCTCCTTGACTCTTTGCTGTAAATAATTTTGTTTCCATTGCTTTCTTGTACCCAACAGCAAAGACCTGACAGGGAGGAACAAAGTGGGCAGGGTGAGCAGAGAGCCAGCCCTTTCAGGCCTTCCTTTGGTAAAAAACAACTTCCTGCCATCCCTATTAATACAGCCCCTATAACGAAGCCTGTGTCTACAGCCGCATCTGTCCCTTCAACCAATGGCACACATGCCTCCTATGGCCCCTTCTACCTGGAGTACTCACTGCTAGCTGAATTGTAAGTACTACCGTAGGGTCACACATGTTTGTGGACACTGGTATTTACATAGTCTGTCACCACATAACAGTACACCATAATAAAGGCATGCATTGTGCTGTAATCAAAGAGGTAATGGATTACAATTCAATCAATAGGAGATTTGGGGTGGTAGCGAAGTCAAACTTGGAAATTATTCTACTTTTAAGACAATTTTAACATGGGAACAACTAAATAATACAAATATTAACTTCATGTGACCTGTGTGGCCAACAGTACACTTGTCATAAAGCAGAAGCTCCCAGGGATTTATGTACAACCATCCTACAAGTCAGCCTTGAGTAAGTGTTATTGGTTCTACTACTTTTATGATTACATTATATACACTATATTAATACTTTTTCATATTATGGATGTGCATACTTGCATAGCTGGCTTTTTCACATTGTTGAAATGTGCAAATTTCAAAGGTATAGCTGGATTTTCATGCCATGCACATTCAGTAAATTATAATTTATTAACACATTTCAGATAAGGCAACTGTAATTGCACTGTAATTAAACTTTCTATCATATTAAAGTTTGATTGAACCTAGGTTAATCCTTTTGATTCTGTAGTTTCCATAATGGTTTTTAATGGCAAAAACTGTGCATGTTATTCATTACACATATCAGTCATATTTGAGAGAAATCAACCTAAGAACAAAACTATCTCTTTCCAGTGTGGTTTGGGGTTATATTCATCAGAAGTGGCCTGTACCAAGATGGAGTCTTTAAATTCACAGTTTATATTCCAGATAACTACCCTGATGGAGAGTCTCCTGTGAGTACTGTGCACGTTGGAGTTAAAATAAGATAATAACCACACCTATATTGTTAAGGGTCCATGCTAATTGAAAACTTGCCAAATATCTGTTTGGCTTTAGGAAGTTTTAAAGAGCATTATCTTAAACAAATCCAATCTGGAAATGGTCATGGACAGTTAAATCTCTCTATTTGCATAAAATGCAATAAAACATGAAACTGAGGAGTTGTTGATCATCCCTTGTTTTAAAAAAATGATACATTTTTAAGAAATAAAATCCTACAAAAAATGAGCTGACAATGAACGTATGTATGTGTACTTCAGTTTCCATGTTCATTTTGCATTGGCAGGACAAAAATGCATGTTAATCTGTTTATGCTCAGTATTTTGAGTATTGTGTATATCTAATTGTACTGACTCCAGGTGCAGTACAGTTGGGTTCATGGAACCTGCATTGTAATTTCGGAAAGAGAACATTTATAGGGATCTAATGGAATATTTGTGTTGTTCTTCAGAGGGTGGTGTTTGATATCCCAGTCTTCCATCCCCTTGTGGACCCAGTGTCTGGAGAGCTTGATGTCAGGAGGGCTTTCACCAAATGGAGGTCTGTGATTTACCACATTCATATCTACATCCTTGGTAACATTCTTGTTTTACCTTCTGTTATACTTGTGTGTGTGTGTTGGTTCTTCCTCTCCCTTTGCTGCCCTGCAGACGGAATCACAACCACATCTGGCAGGTCCTGATGTACGCACGCACAGTCTTCTACAAAATCAACACCATGGAACCACTCAACCCAGAGGCTGCTGTACTGTGAGTCTCTGCATATCTAGAGTATAACTTTCTAAAAGTGGGTCATAACACCCTGCATGTTGTTGTGACTTTTTACATACGTGTATATATGTATGACATTTCTGTATGAAATGTATACATAAACGTCCCTGATCCAATTAGGTGTTACAGTAGGTAGAGTTTTGACTGTTTTGTATTTATCGAAGGGCTTTGTAAATAAACCTGATTAGCCCAGCTTGCTGCTTATTCAGTATTGTCTTTCATAGGTATGAGAAGGATGTACAACTTTTCAAAAGCAAGGTGGTAGACAGTGTGAAACTATGCAACAGCCATCTGTTTGACCAGCCCAAGATAGACGATCCCTACGCAATAAGGTTGGTGAGGTGTCTCGATTTCTAGCATACCGTTTGTCACAACTAGGTAGGGCTGGATGATATGGCCAACATTTCAATCACAATATATTTCATAATTTTGGTTGATACGATATAATTCTGATATCGACATGAACAATTATATAATAAAGTCTCAGAAAAACTGCCAAGAACACCCACAACGGAGTACTTACACACTTCTGAAAAATGCATTTGCCAAGTCTATGAAACCTCCTATGAGACTATATTTAAAAAATAAAAAAACAAACAAATGTTCACCTTTTAGCCTTCATACTAACAAGAATTGTGAAATTACAGTTAAATAACTAAACAAACTCTTATTTTCTTTCTGTACTTTAATTTATGAAGACTATATTTATGTCCGCCAGTAGGTGTCAGAAGCGTTCTGGTGTGAGTGTGACTAGCACCATGGTCCCATGAATTAGACATAGCCAAGTTCCAGAGAAGACATTACTGTGTTAGCGGAGGAATCTGAAACAATACATAATTTTAAGCCTTTCTGTTACATTTTCTGAGATTTGATAAAATTGTTTGGCGCGTGATAACAGCCCATACTGCTTAGCACTGGCTGTCATCACACACTTAGTTTCTATTCTTACTGTTCACCTTGAATACAGCACACACTCCTAAGCGCAGACATATTTGGGAGCTCAGTCAAAATTATTTTTATTAAGGGCGAGCATAACCGTTATGCAATTATTCACCTTTTAGTATTTTGTTTTCATTGTATGTTAATATAGTATTATGGCTGAATGTCTTGATCTTTGACAAAGGAGAGATGATTAGGCCTACATTATCAGGTTTGACCTCTCATAAAATATCTATTGTAGTAGATTTGTTCAATTGTGACATGGTCACATACATATACTGTCTCAGTTTTGAGCTAAATGTGTAATAAAAATTTTAGTTTAATTACAGTAGCAACGTATATGAGAACTTAACCGGCTGCATCTGTAGCAGGTTGGATGTGTGTCTGTGTGTGGACACTGTTTTTGTCAACGAACGAAGGGGAAGGGGGTGGAGAGAAAGTATTTTCTGTTTAATGTATACAGTAGAATCCTCCTGGGACGTCGTTGATACTGGTACCGCACTGCTGTATTCTAGTAGCTCAGTAGCTATCCAGGAAATGTTTGTAATTCTTATAATTGAGCAAGTTGATAAAACAAAATAATAAATGCTAATGTTTCAGCCTCTAAAATATATTTGACAACGAAGGAGAAGCGGCTGCCAAGTCCGTCTGCATCCCCCCTCCCCTTCAGCGAAGACAATTTAACTATATAGATTTGCATACTGACTAGGGGCGTCACTATATACCAGTATTGACAATAACCATGATAATAAAATATGAAATCTTGGCATCGTGCTGAAAATACACACTTTTGGTATTGTTTGGGTTTTTTATGATTCTGGTGCCAAATCGATACTTTCCGGTTCCTTAACGGTGTCTGAACTGGTTCTCAGTCATTTGTTCATTGCTGTTCATTATTATTCAAATTTGATTCACAGTCATTTGTTTATGACTGGCGGCTTAGGAACACAACAACAATCTTTTGTTTGTTGTTGTGTTCCTAAGCCGCGAGTGCTCGACACTCAGTCATTTGTTGACTGTCTCTTAGCCGCCAGCCCTAGCATTGGTCATGTTTACACTTTTACAAGGCAATGTCCAGTTAACAGGACTTATTGATAACAATAAGCCATAAGCCAACTTTGTCTTTTGAGATTAATTTAGCCTTCAGAGCTAACATTGTATTATATCTATACTATCTGTATACTATCTATATGATTGTACCTATTTAAATGTGTATTTTGCTTTAAGCAGTCAGAGCCATGGAAAGAACAGTTATGCCATCTCTGTTCACTCCAATGGACCATTTTGTTTCACAGCAATGGCGGATCGTGCAGCCTCAAAATAGTTCCCGGACGTTAGCCTAAATACTAAAAGTACCTTATACATTTTATTTTAAATGTAAATTTGTGCATTTATTGACTATAATGTATTTCTATATCTGTATGTATATATTCAAGCTGCCCACAAAGCACTTCCGGGAACTATTGTGCCATAGGTTTAGCCTCTCCATGAACCATGTGACTGTTGACAAATTCGAACTTCCACTTGCATAACTGTTATTTCCATGGCTCTGGTCGCAGCCAGCTAGTAAGATAGCAGATTCACAGAAGACGTGAGTGTCGTAATATGTAATATATAGACTTTGTTACATATTCTGTTAGGTGAGAGAGTTAATAAAATTGTCTGGCATGTGAAAACATCCCACTAGTTTGGCACTGGCTGCGTGTCTAGTGCAAGTTATCAATGCACGTAGTTTGCCATGATTTCAACGGACTTCTGCGCCCGTCATTGTGTAATGTATAGAAATACCGGAAATAACTTTTGAGAGAGAGAGAGAGATTATATTGCGGTGTGTGTGTATATATTGAAATATTGTCCAGCCCTAATTAAGTGTAATAAAACCTGCGTTAACGGCAACTAAATATTAATGGCGTTAAAAACAGATTGCGTTACTTTTACAGCCATACAACCCCGCTTTCACTGTCATTTGCCGGTATCTCAGACTTGCCCTCACTGTGCACGTTTTACTTCCTGTTGCACTGCATCATGTGGCATTATGACGTATTAGATGCAGCTGATGTCCTAAATGAAAATGCAGTAGAATCATCCTCATGTAGCTATGAGATTGTATATAGGTATGAATCGAGATCGCAATTTTATTACGATTAATCGTGCACATCTAGCAGGTGACTTAATAAGGGGAAGGGCCCATCGGCACAACTGCGATTTTTAATGTTTGAACGTTTCTTAAAGACAAGGCTAGCTCCACTATGACATTTTGCTGTATGTAAGAAACTAGAGAAGCCACAAGTCATCGATAACATGCCATAACATGCCCTGAGCTAGCAAGCACATTTGCAACCCTATAGCCAAACATCACCATCAACAAATTAAGGCTTAATATTCCAATCCCAAAGCGATTTGTTATCAAAAGCAACTGATATGGTTAACTTACCCTTTATCTTGCATTTTTATTCTAGCTATCAGATTACCTTTCTATGGGAAAGAAATATTGCATGACATAGTACAGAGTCACAAAACTGAAATCCCAGCAAATATTTCACATCCCACGCCATCTTTTTGGGCATTTGGTGCTACAAGTTACAAAAGCATTTGTAAAAAGAAAAAAGCTTTGATACCTCACACAATAAACAAGAGTTTATTGTGAAAATAATACTATATAGAAAAGAGATCCTATAAAAATAAATACTATATAGATATTGTGATATCGTTTTAATGAATGATTTTGGCCTCGATAATTGTGTAGTCAAACAACACAAAGTGACTACTTCCTTTTGTTTTTGTTAATGGGACATTAAGTCGCCATCTCTACTGAGTTTGCAGGGGTTGAATGTGGTCTACTTGCCTTTTATTTGTATTTTCATACTAAACAATGTGAAATAATAGCAAAACTGTTTACTTTTGAGTGCTACACACACACGTGTAAATGCTTGGAATATGGATACAGGCTATGACACGCTCTGCTGTCTGGGTTTAGCAGTTACCTTGGACTTCGTGTGGTTCTCATGTCATAGAGTATAGTCTCTGTCAACGTGTCAGTGCCCACCAAGAAATGAATATTGTCCAGATGGCCGGTCTGTTTTGCATGCTTTGTTGGCCCACTGGATCAGTAGGTTCATACCCGCTTGTTCAGTTGATGGGTAACTTTCAACCTCTGCACCTGAACGTGCACCAGAGTCTCCCGGTCCAAGATCTGTAGCAGTTTCAAAAGACATCTGTGCATTCATCGTGTTGGTTTGCTTTTGTGCAGTTTACTTATTGCGGTCAGGTAAGCAGCTGCTTATAAAACACTTGTATAGCTCATTGGAATACTAGGACTGCCTATACTGTAGTTCTTCTAATTTTGAACACTGTTTTATTGGAAATGCATTGAGGGTTATTCATGTCAAATTGGTTTGTGCATTGTTTCTGTGTGTGGCTAATTAGTAAGAATGCACTGGTCGCTACTCAGGATTTGGTACAACTGCACGTACTATGACACGTGTAGTCACCACTATGTGTATGCTGTAAACGAACACGTATTCAATATGTACTCTACATGTGTTCATTAGCAACATTTCTCTTATTCTCCTATTTAGTTTTTCTCCATGGAACCCATCTATTCACGATGATGCAAAGGAGCGGATGTTCACAAACAAAGTAAGTTTGTCATTATTTGTTTACGGACAAATCGTGTGTGTGCGTGTGCGTGCGTGCGTGCGTGCGTGCTCGCAGATTTGAATGGTTACAGTATGTTCCAGTAATGTGACTGGTCGTTTGCCTTTGTTGCCCTAGAGACGACCAGAAGATCACCAGAAGGTGTCGGGGCTGTCCTGGGTGAAGCCTGGCTCCACACAGCCCTTCAGCAAAGATGACAGCTCCCCCCAGAACTGAACCTGCACTGAAATGGCTTGAGCCACTAGAAGAGGGCTGAGAGCAGGATGTCATGCCGCAGACTTGTTCCAGCATATTGGATCCCTCACTAGAGCATCATATGAACTCTCCATGTTATTTCTTGGCTCTTTATGGATTTTAGGCATCTGCTCAAACAGTTTTACAATAAAGGATCATGCAACTTGACAATTATGAGTCAATGTCTTGGCAACAGTGCTAGGACTGTGATGCAATCATAGCGCTCGTCATTTTGCTTGTTTTAATCCTTGCCCAGGGGTTGAGCTAGGAAATGAGGATGATGACCTTGCAAAGGGATGTGTGTCAGCAAGGTTTTTTGCATTTGTACTGCAAGTAGTGGCCTGTATAATGTAAAGGACTCAATACTGTTTATTGGTGGGACTGATGACTTCTGAATCTGCTCTGTGAATGGTCTCTGGATTTTTTCCTTTTGCCAGGTTTTACAAACTTTCAATGGCATGCTTTGTTTTATTATTTTATTGGATAATTTGTTTAAACTGCATAAACTGTCTTAAATAGTTGATGCAATTATGTAGTTTTGAACTGCTAAATTAAATCTAATTTTGCCAATTTTAATAAATAATGTAATTGATTTGTCCTTAATTAATCAAAGGTTTGATGTGTAAATAAGGACATTTTTGCAAAGGTTTTGACTTTAAGACATGCTGGCAAAATATGTTTTCATTATGTTTTCATTAAAGACTTCTAGCTAGTTTTGCACTGGATCTCCATTTACCATCTCCCAAGTTCCAACTGGATTCAGAGTTTGACCAAAACGGAATAATACATTCAGTTCATTACAGTGGATTCAAATTGTAAAAATTGGAACTATCTGGACAAACAGTCCAAAAAAGTGACCTTTTGAAGTGTGTAGCATCAATGCTATAACATAATTACTGGCTAAGAGGTTAGGCTGTTTCTCACTTCTGCCTGTACCATCGCACAGGTATTGGCACATTCACTACACGGGAAGTGTGTACACTATAGTCTATACATTAATGGACCTAATTAAGCAAGAAGCAAATCATGTCTAAATCTGGAATAACCCAAAAACACAAGCATGCCCTGGGTTGTATTTACAGTTAATGTTGCAATGTTCATATTATAATATAGTCCTATTGGTGGATGCATAAATCCAGTCATAAATCCAGTAGGCCTAGATTATTTAGAAATACACACATTGGCCTATATTATAAGGCTTGAAATGTTTGCACTGTGCACAATTCTATGCTTTTTACAAATTCTCTAATAAAAATCAAATCAAATCTGAAAGTGTACATAATCATTTGAATGTCTAATTTTCAGTAGATTGTCTGAATTGCAATAGCTGCATATTATCTGCTTAAGTTCAATCTGAAAATCGTATGTGAAAACTGGTTTGGGGCTAATGGTGGAATAAAAACAATGCAAACATTATTTTGACTAATCAAGTACAGAAAATAAAGGTTGGCGTTGAAACCATTGCGGGTTTCTACAGTTTGAGAAAAAGGCTTAGTTGTCACTGACTGCAATTAAAATTAGGTACTGATTCACTTCAATCAGAAGCAAAACTATTTTTGAGCAAATCATTTTGTTAGTGTTGTAGGATAAACATAATTTATTAATAATGTATTTTTTTCTAAAATTATTCTATTTATTGAACACAAAACCTTGATTATATGTTTAAATAGATTTGACCACTAGGGATCGCCATATACCCGTGGTGCGGAGTAGAGCGCCCACTCCCGTCAACATCGAAGGATGAGACCGGAGTGTATTCATACAAGTAAACCCTCGTCCGATTGGCTCTTGAGTGAACGCGGCCATCTTGTGCATTCTGTCAACACAGCTACTTTTCTAATAAATCTGTAGTTTGATAATTGACCAGTGAGTATATTGGGGTACCGTATTAGAAAATATATACTATTATGAGGGAACCGACTTTAAATGTACCATGGAAAATGAAATCATGGTCATTTCTCGGGCCCAATCAGAAAGCAGATAGCAGATATGCAAATTAAGTGTTATCATCGTCACGTCAGGGTAGAGTCGCTGTGCTGTGGTCGCCAGCAGGAGTACAACTACATAGCCATAAGTTCGCCGATAATATTCTTATTTTTTTGACGTTTGAAGCTGAAGTTCCGGGTTCATATGGGTGAGTTATAACGCTGTTTCGTGATTTTTATCCTGAGATACATGGACTTCGTGTGTAACGTTTCACTCGGGCCAGCTGTCATTTTGACAGTCACTGACCTGCTTCGCTTAGTGTGAACCTTCCAGATAGAACCGAGGCTGGTGTCTCGTCAAAGTGGTCAGAATGCGATATCGCGCACTTTACAAGTAGGAGGAGACAGACATGCAGCGATAGTTTTACGGAGTTGGCAAAGTTTTGTCGGGTAAGTGAAGATGTGTGTGGGGCTGAAAATGTACTACTGGTTCGGTACGGTGGTCCTGAACAGACAGCGACCAGCGGAATGATACCGGCCAGCTCAGCATCTGTGAATTGGTGTGGTGCCGAAATTAATCTCCCCTGCCGAAATTGTTCCTTTACTTACACAAATGTTCGATTGTGATATGAGAAAAGCATATCCCGAACCAGAGCTTTAGTTTTAGTATTATTACTGTCGTTGCTAAAAGTTGTATTATGGTAATAAATCAAACATAAAATAGCCTACAGCAAAATGTTAATACAGAGTTTAAGTACATTCTACTAATAACTAACTTTGACGGGGTTATCAATCGAATTTTTAACACAAAAAAAAAAGCTTTGGCGGGGGGATCAATTCGGCACGACGCTGTTCTTAGCAACGTGGAAGCGGACAACCTCAAACGAGTCTAAATCCCGCACTATTACGAACGTTGCCTGACAAGTCGTATTATCATTCATGCATAAGTATCGACCTCACCAGTCTCCATCCATCTCCGCCCTGTTCTCGTCTCTTCACCCCTCCTCCTCTGATGAGCGGAGGCGAATACGCGTCACGACACCATTTGAATCCTGTGGCTCACATTAAGTGGTGATCCTAAGGGACACGTGTTTCCTGGCTCTCTTCTGCAATGGCCCGGCCGGTACTGGAAAATACACGGACCACGTGGGCCTGCTTTTGTTATTTTCACTTGTGCAACAGTTTGGGGCGCATCACATTGCCACTGCTTGCTCACTGGTTTGCAAGTAGGAGCTGAAGCCATTCGCCTAACATGCGATTTATTGTATAGGATGATACTGACTTGGGGGATGCGGGCCCCGGACCACACGAGGAAGTGGGCAAACATATGTTAGACATCAGTACTTGGAATCATCGGACACTTCTGGTAATTTACCACGCTTGTTGCATCATGCACGTACTGCTCTTGACTGAGGTGAGATTACAGATGGAGGTCACCTACTACGCGTCTTCCCTACATTGCCCCCAAGTAGGGTACCCCTGGTACACAGACAAAGAGGGGTAGTATACTATACAATAGTTAGACTATAAGAACAGGTTACAAGTTTAATATAATACTCGTCGCATTCTGATATATTTGCAATGCAATACATCTAATCGCGCGCTTACTGACTTGCAGATATACAAAATGTAGGAAAATGAATTATTTCGGCGGGGGGATATTTCTGGCACGACACTCCCGTTTGTGGACTGGACTATGCCTGTAGGGCAGCAAGGGGACATGCAGGTTAGCATGTTAGCCAGTGAGCTAGGCTTCTTTGAATTAATTCCATCAACTCGGTAAGTTGTATTGTTTACTGTTTGAATGGGTGGCCAGTGGGTGCAGTTGTCTCCGGGTTATGTTTTGTTTACCGAACGAGATAAAGAATCGGGACGACGCCTATTTGTGCCTCCGGGGAAGCTAGAGAATAAACAAGTGGTATTCGCGGCAGGCCAGTTGCATGATAGCCTGACATACTTGATAGTAAACAAAGAAGAGCCGTATGGCGCTTGGTGGCTTGTAGTGAGGAGGACGTTTTTTGTAGGAAGCCGTACAAAGTACAACGGGAATGGCTTCACGCGTGCCTTGGAGATCACCGGGACCTGTTGATTGTGCCCATAGTTTATTATCGCTGCAGGTTCCTCATGGAGCGCATTTAGAAACTCGAATTGCCATCTGGTGCATTTACTATTAAACCACCACAACATAGCATTTGGTATATCTGTCTATCAGTTTATTACAACCTCAATTGCTTATTCGGATCGTGTTAACTCATTTCAGACTTTTGGAGACTTTATCAAATGCATATTTGTGAGTTTCTGCTTGATTAGCCACATTGGCATATTTGGGACACTGCTATTAAGTAGAGTTGAATGGACTATTGCCTCTATTTATTTTTGTATTATTTTTTTCAGTGTTCAAATTGTAGTATTCAGTGTATAATAGTCTAATACTTTGCTTTTAGACATTAACAAATGTATGGGAGTTTTAATATCAATGTTATAGGCGTTTTGTTTTGCTAGATTGACACATACAGTAAGTTACCACAATGTGAACCAACACAGCAGGTATTCTCTATTTGCAGCAACAATTTCACAAATTACATATCTTACAGTCACTATGAATGAGTTGTCCACAGAACAATAATTCAACAAATACATTACTGTTCTACAGTATGTGAAACAGGTCCTAATGGTATACAGAAATAAGATTACTGCAGTATGTTTTCGGTTCAGGCAAAGCCCCGTATGGTCCTGAACACTGGCCATGTAGCCAAACGTAGGTATTTGTTGAACTGTCTGAGGGGATTTACAATTCTGCATATTGCCTGACCATGAGTACATATTTGAACCTTTCATTTAATTGTACAGGTCAGTTGGCCTTAAACCTCCAATATTGTAGTGGTATTTCTCTCATTATTTGGAAAGAGAGACTCATGAATTCCAAAGTAAATTACAATCAAATGCTACACTTTTGTAAAAGTAATAAAGGTAACACAGTACCCCCTCCTTTTCCACCCAAAATGGCCAAAATGTATAATAGGTGAGCGTGATTTGGGGAAATGTGATTATTAAAATGAATGTCTGCTAGGTGCTGGAAACCTTTTATTGCTCATTAAAATGCCCTGATTAGAGCATGATTTCTCCTCCTTCTGTCTATTACTGACACATGTACAGTAGCATATTGGTCATATTCCAGCCATCATCCATGGCTGCTAGTCTCACATCCAACATACATTTCTGACATGCTGTTAGCATGAACTGCATTAAAAAAACAGTCCATGCTGAAGTGAAATACAGAAAAGATTACATACTACAATTTGTGTCAAGACATACAGTAGACTATGAATGAACAGATGTTAGACCAATGAAATATGAAAGCAAATGAAGAGGAAAAGCTTATTTTCCTAAAATAAGACTACCCACTATCCACTACTACACCACTGGAGATGTTTTGATTTGTTCCAATGCATAATTGTGCATGTGGTCATAAGCTGATTGAGCAAAATGGTGTCCCATTTTCTTCCTGTCCGTGGTATCAAAATAATCACACACACACACGCACACCACAACGGCCTCATCTGCCTGTGTGTCCCTAGCTGTTGAAATGCTATCAGCTGTCTGCACCTCCCACGCTCTGTGCAGCAGCAGGCAGCTTCACAGACCAGGGGTGAAGAGAGAAAAGGGGTGGAGGGTGCTTGAGACAGGAAGAAGCAGCCTGGTTGTAGCCTGGCAGGAGGTTCACATCATCTGCTCCGCCCTGCGTGTGAAATCCACCGCTGAAAGATAATAGATGGTGCTACATGTATCCTGAACGTTTTTGATCTAGCCATTTACCTCGTTTTCTGGAAGCCTTTAATGTCTTTGATTAATGTTGCTACCTATTAAAGATCTCTACATGCTTTCAACGAATATGTTGCTGTAAATGCTTTTGTTTCTGTTTACATGACCTTACTGGTAAAGGGGGGCAAAGGCCACAGTATAAGGTAGGGCTATTGTGAAGGTGTGGCCATGTGCTACAATACGGTAACTGTTAGGGGCTATGTACTCTATAAACCTTTTAACCGTCAGTATCTAGCCAAATGCAGCTCCTCTGTGGCATTTGTAGTTTTTAGTAAGGCTGGGCGATATAGCAATATTTAATTTATATCGGTATATTGTCAAGAGATATAGAATTAGACGTTATCGTTTATATTGATATTGTTATATTGCACCTTTTTTCAGCATAGCCAATGAGAGAGCAGATACTGTGTCACATGCTCAATTTCCATTTCAGATACAGGTAGCTAGTATTACAAGGTACCCTGTAATCAAAAACGTGGATTCAATTGATTAAACATTATAGCTGCCATATTAACAACCTCTCTGCTACAGATTTAACCATGTACAACTACAATTAAGTAAAAAAAAAAAAAAATTCAAATTTTTGTCGGGTTTCCTGTTTTTTCTCCTCCTGAACATTTCAACCACTTTATAGAAAATACCGAATATTTATATATACACACACACACAATATCTCACAAAAGTGAGTACACTCGTCACATATTTGCAAATATGTGAGCATATCTTTTCATGTGACAACAATTAAGAAATTACACTTTTCTTCAATGTAAAGTAGTGATTGTACAACTAGTAGAACAGTGTAAATTTGCTGTCCCCTCAAAATAACACAACACACAGCCAATAATGTCTAAACCGCTGGCAACAAAAGTGAGGGCCTGCCCTATCATTATAATGTAAAGTCTGGTTTAGCACATATGTTCCTTAGTATGAACACACTGTATAAACAGTTTACATCTCCTGTTCCTCCTTTACAGGGCCTCAGTAGAATGGACATGCTGTAGCTCTGAGGCGTAGACACTCCTCTGCACCAGCTTGGATCCTACATAAACTATAAGCCCCCCTGCTGGCGCTGCAGGCTTCACTATGGACTTCTTTGATGACCCCAACCTGTTTGTTGGAGGGCTGGAAGGGCTGGATGAGGATGCATTTCCTCCTGGACCGTCACTGGTGGATGAACTGAACCTTGGTGCTGACTTTGAGCCTCTCCATGTGGAGTCCCTGGGCACAGGAAAGCACCAGGCCATGATTCCTCCACCTTCATCCGCACCATCTCAACAGACCATACCGGCTGCTTATGGACAGCAGATGGGCCACTATGGTGCCGTGAAGGCACAAAACCCCATGGGGCAGAGCTTTCCTGGCGCCGGGGCCCCAGGAGGTGGAGGCGGTGCTCTGTTGGCGCAGCCGCACGGCCAGTATCACGCCGCCTCCATGAGCCAGGCATCACAGGCTAACGGGCTGTTCTGCAACAGCAGCAGTCCCATGTGGGGCAACCAGGACCAGAATGGGAACATGTACCACCCCTTAAATCAGCAGCAGCCACCACAGCATCAGCAGCAACAGCTGCACACCCAGCAGCACCATCACCTCAGACAGCAGCCACACCACCTGCCCTGTCACCAACAACAAACCCAGCAGCAGCAGCAGCAGCAGCAGAGACTGCAGCAGCTCCATCAGCAGCAACAGATGTTGAGTGTACATCAGCACCAACAGATCAGGTCTCCAGCTCTCTCCCTTCAGCAGCACCACACCTTTCCCTTCCACCAGGGAGGCCACGCACTGAGTCAGCCGCCCGCTCACCATAGTCAGCAGCAGGTGCAACACCAGCTCGCGGTGGGAGGAGCCAGGTTCCATTCTAGGGCTGTCCTGGCCAAGCCTTACTTGGAGACCCAAAGTGCATCTTTGGGTGGGACTCACTTACAACCGCAGCAGGTTGGCTACCAGCTGGCCAGGGGACCTCAGGCCTTCCCTGGGTCGAGACCTGAAGACCCTAGCCACTCCTTCTCCAATCAGGCATCTGCCGTGTCTCACAACTTGCCTGCCTGCTCGGTCAGCTCCGCCACGGCTTACCAGTCCTCCCAGTACCCTGTCTACCCAGGAGAGGCAGACTTGCCAAACCTTGGCCACGAGTCCCTGCCCTCATCCAGGCCCAGCAGCAGTACCTCCCTGGCGTCCACGGTGCCCATGGTGGTATGCGACTTCCCATCTGCACCGGTCATGGCTCAGCAGCAGCCACGGCCGCAGGGCCCAGTTAACCAGGCTGAGGAGTGTCCCTTCCGTGCCCTGCGCTGCTCGGGGCAGAGCCAGGGGACGTACAGTTCTTCTGAGATGTTTGGCCAAGCTATGAGCTGCTACCCCAGTGTGGCCAGCCACTTGCCCCCGGAGCAGTCCCACAACTGCGGGGTCACCACCGTCGTGGCCACCACCGCTAACGGATACCAGTCCCTGGAAGAGAGCCTCTTGCCGTCAGAGGTTCAGGCGGGAGACTTTGATGACCTGGAGGCCCCCGACCTCCTCCCTGACCTGCTGCCACAGTTGGAGGCAGCGCTCAGCCAGCCGGCTGAGTCTAACTGTTCCTGGGTCAGCGGTGGCCTGGAGGAGGGACTAGGTGACAAGAAACCACCACCTGTGGAATACAAGGTAGGAAAGGTTAGGCCATTATGACACTGCTGTTCTGACGTTATTACTATTTGGTGTTCTGATTTTGTATCTTGTATAAAGGAGACCATTCTCTATGCTGTGCATGTTGTTATGCACAAGGTAGTACAGTGTTTCGACCTTATACTGTTGTATCTAGGCCTATGCAGGGCCTTGCTCTTAGACCTGCCTCTTGTCAGTACTCGCGCAGTTTAAAGATGATTTGTTGTTGAAAATAATTGGACATATTAGGTGCTGCACTCAATATGAGTCTGCTAAATGAACAGAGAGCCCTGCTATGTTGTCACTGAGAACATTGACATGCACTTTTCCAGTGTTTCATGGCCCAAATGCCAGTCATCCATATAATGTTTAACCAGGTCGACCATGGTGTGTGTGTGTGTGTGTGTGTGTGTGTGTGTGTGTGTGTGCTTGTTTGGTTGAAACCTGCAATCAGTGGTGTGGTGGTGCGGGGTTGAGGGGTGGTGCTCAGAGCCTCCTGCTGAAAATGATAAGGATCTGTCTATGTGGCCAGCACGCCGACAGCAGGTCAGGCGTGATTAGACTAAGAGTTCAGGAGAGTCTTCAGGACTTAGCTGTAAGCATACTTAAGGCTATATCAAGATGTGGGTCAGGGCAAGCCAGAGGCACTTGCACACTGCCTGGCTGCAGTGTGGGGGAGGTTACATGTGTGCACATAAGTGTGTGTGTGGGGAAGAGTGCTGAGAGGGTGAGAGGGGGTGGGGAGACAGCTAGAGCTTGTGGAAAAGAGACAGAGCTTAGGAGTGAGTGTGAGGGGGGGGGGGGGGTGTCAGAGCCGTGGACAGAGGAAGGGAGGGAGGGATAGCGTGAGAGATGAGCAACAACAGATAGAGAGAGAGAGAGAGAGGGGGGGGGGTGGGATAGTGTATTAGCCGGCTGCGACAGGCCTGGGGCGGTTCCTGAAGCTGAGCTAGCCGCTAACACAGCAACATCCACAGAGTGACGCAGGACTTGAGAGACCTGAGAGACACAGACGCCTCAAATAAAGGATGCCACTCTGGACACTTCTGTCTAATGTGGCATATGCTAGTAACTGTTACAATGCTGTGACAGTTTCAGTTCTTCTCAACAAATGGTCGAGCAGTTCTCAAACTTTGACCCAGGTCCCTCCAAAAGGGCTAGCCAACCATAAAACCATGTTTTCCCCATAAGTTAGCAGTTTAATGCAAATGCAGCCTTATACCACTAAACCATCAATTGAGAACCATTGCACTAGACTTGTGTTGAGACAAACACATTTATGACAGGAAATGTGCCTTTTGCAATCCTCCTTCGTGGCTGGGAAAGTCTTGGTAGATGAGATAACATGCTCCCTTCCCCTCCGCACCTCTAGGCAAGGTAGCCTACTTCAGTTGCCACCCATTTCCTTCTTTAGGTGCTTATTGGCAAAAGATTGTGAAACCGTGTAGTGATTGTACTCTCTATATACTTCCTTTTTATTTTCTTTACGTTACTGTGAATGTATTTGCTCATGTTAGGTGAATAGCACAACAGATGTCTTGTGGTGAATTTTCACTGCTCTTCTGCTGGTGACTCACGTGTTGCTTAGGTAGCTAAGGTACATCCTGTCTGTTTACTTCACCATCAGCTACCTTTTTAGCAAATACTGTCAGCTACAGATTTGATGTCAAAGGCTCTTGTAGTTCCTTATAGACAGGCCATGTATTCACCCATAAAGGTCTTTAATTGAAATGAGCCTGTGAACACCAGGCACACAGACCAGCCTCTCCTCTATGTCAACATCTAGCCCTGTGTTGTTGCTTATGGGATGACGGGGCTATTCAGGTGCACTGGTGTGTGAACAGTCTGCTGATGGTGTGTTTGCTGAACAGGCAAGGCATCAAGGGATAGCTGCCCACTTTTCACTCTCCCGCAGTGGATTCGGCCAATTAGGACTTCTGACGGGTCTGATGGTCAGATGCAGCTGCAAATGTTTGGGGTTTGATTGATTTAAAAAAAATGTATATACAAAATAAAAATAAAAATATTCTGGGTTGCCTGAGTTTAAATGGAGCAAACTAGTGATGGGAATTCTGTCTCTTTTTGGTGAGGCACATCATTACGCTCTGCACAAATGAAAGCCATCGCTTTTGGCTCCCAAACGACTCTTAATTTGGTACGGTGCCGCTTCTGACTTTTATAATTATCATAACCTTATGGATATCAGACGGGCTCTAATTGTTTACGTGGAGCCGGCACATAGAGCCAGCCGGCTCATTCAAACTACATATCACTAGCGTATACTGTATGTTTTCATATGAATTCAATGCAATTTGAGAGCTTGAATGCACTAGCATGTTCTATAACAAATTATCTAGAATGTAGACTTGCACATTTCTATCTATGTAACCATTTGTTCTGTTAGGCTAACAATGTTCTATCAAGATATTTGAGATCTTGTTCACTCAACTGTAAAAGTTCTGTAGTTTGCCAACATTATGTCTGTTTCCCCATAACAATGTAATTTTACAATAATTATGTGTTATCTGGCAATCCTGATCAATGCTAGTATGATAGCCAGTCATGCTAATTACACAAAATTCTGTTTTTTTGCTTCAATGTGCCAGCTCTGTAAATTGTTGAAATAGTCCTAGTCCAAATATAATGTGCAAATGAGGAAAAATATCTACTACAAATATAATTCCATACCCACCTTTTTCAATAATTGACAGATACTCTTTAAATTAAATTCAAGCACTATATTAAAAGTTTAACATTGGCACGAGTAAGTTTTACATTTTTTGTTAAATGACATCACTATAGCCTATATTGTGTCACGTGGTGGATAATGGTGAGTCTTTTCTACATTTCAGACACTGCATCATTGAATCCTTACACAGACAATAAGGGATTATTTAATGTTTTTTAGGGAAAAATAACTTTGTGTGTGGCCCGTTAAATGAATGCTTTCTGTATTTGCTCCTAATGATAGCCAACAAGACATATTTTCCAGGGTGGTTTATTAGTATTTGTGAGTAGTCATCATCACAATTAGTACCATTAACAAATGTTCTGTTCTGAATATTCATATGAAGCAACGGTAGTATATGCTTTAGTTAAATTGTTATGGTGGTATGGAATTATGTGGTTTGTTGTACAAACCAAGTTACCTTCTTTTAGGGTGATCGTAAATAGTCTATAATTGTCAAAAGAAAAAAACCTAAGGTATTTATGCAAGCTATTATGGTATGGAACTGGGCTCTTTTTATATTCGCGATTGAGTGTAAACAGATGCAGTAACAGTACCAGCATACAACTAACGTTACTAGACTGACATAAAGTACATAGTTATGCCGACAGTATGACACTTAGCCTGAATAGTGATTACACATACAGTATCTCACAAAAGTGAGTACACCCCTCACATATTTGCAACTATGTGAGCATATCTTTTCATGTGACAACAATGGAGAATTGATTGTTGATTGTACAGCTTGTAGAACAGTGTACATTTTCTGTCCCCTCAAAATAACACAACACACAGCCATTAATGTCTAAA
>JAODOY010032729.1:17500-21860 GCA_025399855.1 Forbesichthys papilliferus | reverse complement strand
TGTGTGTGTGTGTGTGTGTGTGCGTGTGTGTGTGTGTGTGTGTGTGTGTGTGTGTGTGTGTGTGCGTGTGTGTGTGTTTATCTGTTTGGTCTGTCTGTTTTTGCGTGCATAGCAACAGACATACTGTGTGTTTGTAACTGTGTGTGTGGGGGACGTGTGCCTTTGTCCGCGCTTTTGTACGTACACTAGTGTGTTATTGTGTACACATTCATGTATCATAGGTGTGCGTGTGTGTTTCCCTTTACAAGTGCATCTTGTTTGTCTATCTCCCAGGAGGTGTTGAGGCATGATCCATACACACCTCTAGTCCCCATTAATATTAACACTGAGATGCTTTGCTGGGTGGCAGGCTCCTGTTTTGCCTGCCAAGTGTAACAATGGCGCGCACGTCCAGCTCCACGGCGGACTGATATGAGAGGCAGCAGCCCACTTAGCACCGTGAAGTGTGAGCGCATGTACGGCCACACAAAGAGGAACGTGTCTGGCAGAGGAAAGTAGCCAATAGAGAGGGGGCAGAGGGTCACTCAGATGAAGTGGCAGGAAGGACAGGTTACTGGCAAATTAAGGCTTCGTCTGCATGGCAACACAGATCCCTCACACCCAGTGGGGGAAGACGGGATGCGTTAAATCAATGTGATGGACATTAGCATGCATGGAAACATTTGTGTTCATTTTCATTTTTCCTGGGCCACCCTGTTGCCGCCATGACAACTTTCATTCGTCCCACTCTTTCCTTCACTTTTGTTTGTCATACTCTGATGACAGCCCTGCACGAACACACAGAAAGTGGCTGGCTTTAATAATGGATCAGTATATCTCCTTGTTTGAGGTGCAGCAATGCCTTGCCCCACTGTCACTTAATAGATGAATAATACACACAGAGACATACAGAGAGAGGGATGGGGGGGTCGAGCTAGACAGGGGACCGACAGAGGTGGGTAAAGGTACCAGCCAGCTAGAGAGAGAGAGAGAGAGAGAGCAGCAGAAAGATAAGATGGCGCTGTATTGTGCATTAAAACAGCACTCAGGTCCAGATTGCCGAGGCAGCACTTCTCAGATGTGTCAGGGACAAACTTTGAGTGTTCTGGCCCTTGGATGGACCAATAGCAGGGAGGCCGTAGCGCTCATGTGCTCGTGGAAAAGCTGCCCGGCAGTTAAGTATAGAGCCCATTTATGTTGAACCCACTGAGAGGCACGCAGGCGCCCACACATGACCTCCATCATGTAAAAACTGACTCATTTGTCAGATTTTCATTGCAGTGTAGATGGAGCTAACTAAGTGTAATGGTGGCTAGCCGGTAGCGCTGTGCAGCAAGTTATGTAAACCTCATGAACGCTCTAGCGACAGCTGCTGGAGCCCTTTGGCTTTAGCATCCCCTGCTAAGGAGTTCCCTCTGTAGTCCGTAGGAGCAAGGTTCAAGTCCCGGCTGGGACAGGTCACGTAAGGTGTGTGTGTGTAAATCGCACACATTTGCATGACAATAAGGTCTCAAACCTCCTGTGGTTTCTCTCATGTGCAGGGGACACATGGACATTTGGTCCCTCTAGGCATCGGGCTAAATTGTTGTTGCTACATGCATTATTAATGTAAAAAAAACGTATTTTTTTGTATATCATTTATGCATGGCTGCCCAAAAGCAGGGCGTTAATTGAATATAATATGATGTGATATAAATAGATGTTAAGGAAGTCCCAATACATGCTTGATATAAATAGATGTTAAGGAAGTCCCAATACATGCTTGTGTATGTGATTTATGACTTAGACAAGATACAACTGGTGCACTCTTTCCTTAATTGAACATATGGTTCATTACCATAAATAATAAACCATAAACAGTATCAATGTGTATGGGGGCAAACGAGAAAAAGAGATTGTCCAATGATTGTTGGCAAATAGAGCATGGGAAACAATTCAAGCAGTCAATACACACAGCCTGCAGCATGCAGTGTCACATAATAGGTTTTGATGTGGAAAGACTCCACAGTACTGCGTGTGTCCTGATTCAAACAGCTCAATGCAACATGTCAGTAAAAGGTAAAGCACTATGTAGTTAGAACTTAATTGCTCTTCACTTGAAAGGCTTTAGTCATCCTTGCCCCATTTGCTCTCTTCCCTTTAGTTGATTTGAATCCCCCCATCAACTGCGTGGTTTTTGCTGCCAAGCTTTGCAGACACGCAAAGCAAAACTGTATATTCAGCTGTCTGTTGTCGGTTCTAATCCTTAACCATGGCAGTCTATTGAGTCTTTCTCATGGGACCAATACATTTCATTACTCAAGTCGGGATTACTGTCGTGGAGCCGGAGAGGATGTGGAGAGGCTGACAATGAAAGAGCTACTTAGACAGGACGGGTTGTTGTAGATGGTGGTAAGAAATACACCAAATGGAGTGTAGTGAAACAAAATGAAAGATTGTTGGAAAGATTTTCATGTTCTCCATCTGTGAGTCTAATCCCCCCAATAAAATCTGTTTACAGCATGGATGGTGGGGGTGGGGTTTGTACGAGCATTACAGAAATTACATCAAAAGCTTCAACGCCTAAAATAAACACAACAAAGTGCATATGTACCTCAGCCTACAGTATACAGTATGAGAGAAAAAATGACAGGCAGAAGAAAATAGAGAAAGGAATGTAGAGTGGCATAAATGAGAGAACTCTCTATAGGTCACTGCTGTTATAGCGAGCTGCGGCACCTTTTCAGATCTTAAATCGTCTGTATGATGATTATTTGGGTTGTATTTTCTCACTGTATGTCTGGTTGTCAGAGTGATTCATAGACGGATGCCTTTTTTTTCCCTCTAGGAGAAAACATAGTAAAAAAAAAAAAAAAAAGTTCCATGACGACAAATTACACACACTGAAGTTTTTTGTTTGTTACAGATGGCTCTTGCACTCTTGAAAGTGTCTTTCAACATTCTGCCAGTGTGTGCATAGCTGGGAGTGTTTGTGTGTGTGCTTGTGCGCGCGCGCGTGTGTGTGTGTTTCTGTAATCATTTAAAGCTGCTGCAGGTAGGCGTTGACTTGCAATGAGAGCTAGCTACAAAAGAATGAAACGGGCTCCCTCTTGAGCCCGTTGACAAGCCAGTTGTCGGTGTGGGTGTGCATTCATGCAATTGACAAGTAAGGTAGATTATCCAGACCAGTCAGGGAAAAGAGGCCTCTTGGCGTTGTAATAAATCTAAATCATCTCATCAAATGGGCCTATTAACCAAGGACATTCTCTCCCAGAGCATGCTGATAGCCAAAATATGTCTGTCTATAGCATTTCTAACAAATACAGTAATGTTAAAACTCTAAAACCTAGTGTGTGTGTGTGTGTGTGTGTGTGTAAGACCATGTACTATGCCTAAATACAGTAGATAGTAGATAATTGACCCTATGAGTTTGCGTTAACTCTATTAACGGCATTGGTGGCATCAAAGCCTTATGTGTGTGTGCGTGCGCGTGAGGACCGGAGTTGTACGGACTCAAAGCCGAGCAAACTTTTGCCTGTGTTCAATGACATAGCTCCTTGAGATGCTACAGATGGAATGGAAGGAAGACAGCTCCATGCTGTCTTGAAATACGAATGGTGAAGTCAAGGACTCCAATTTTCACATGGGAAGCCACGATTAGTCATTATAGTCTCCTATGGTTTTCTTGTTTCCAGCCTATGCTTTTGGAAAGCCCCTGACAACTCCTGGTAAATACTGTAGCCAGTTCACGGGGAAACGTACCCCCAAAATAGACTTGAGTTTGAATTGCTCCGTCTCGGTTAGTAACAATGATTGAGTGCCTCTTACAGCTCGAAATGAAACAGGAAACAAAGGGGTGACGACACGAGGTCTCTCACAGCTGCTCTTGCCACGGTGAGCTTTGAACACAGAGCACGTGTGTGCTTGTATCACAACAGCTAGAACATTTGTTTTAATTTGTGTTCTGGTATAGGCTTGTAATTGGATTTTATTTCAGTTACTGGGTCAGCTAACCACTGTAATGTATAATATAGTTACAATTCAGGTAAGGTACAGTCTAATTTGTGTGTGAAATTGTCCTTAAGACCACTGTTAAAACACATTTAATATGAGAGTCAAAGTGCCTCACTGCATTTCAAACATCAGCACAGCAGCACACATCTCTGTGGAGGCATGTGAAGTAATGGACCTCATGCATGCACTGCAACAATCTCTGGTCAGAGCATACGACACAATATGACCATGGCCTCTGATGTTTTTAGAGCAGGTAGACAGACATAGATACCTGGGCTGCTCTGATGACCCTGTTGCCACAGCGACCCTATTTGATAAGCAGTCAGGATGGATGGATGGATGGATTAGCCATGAGTTTTGTGTCAGTTTGTGTTTCTTTAAGGTTTTT
>JAODOY010032729.1:0-12500 GCA_025399855.1 Forbesichthys papilliferus | reverse complement strand
ACTTAGCCAGCAGACACAGCACACCGGCCCACCTTTCCGGTGGTCCACGTGATGGAAGATAGTGGAGTGCCCCCTCTGTGCCCTCTGACCCTGCAGGCCAATACATTAGGTTCTCCTTATCAACAAGGCCGTAACACCGCCCCTCCACATTCCTAAGGGAACAGACCTGGACCATAGATTATCACTGTGTGACACATTTCCCAGGTTGTTCATTCTTAAAAGTGCACAACCCCACACACACACACACACACTTTATGACCACACTCCTCCCAAGATGGGAATGCAAGCAGCCCGATAAAGATTATAAACAAAGTCCCTTTTGTGGTCACACAGGCTGTTGGATGGGCCATTATAAAATTAGCTATTAACCATGTCAACCATGAACAGCCTTTCTTCTTACAGAAAATAGCGTTTGAAAGAATGCACACACAACAACATACATGCATGCATCATTGCAAAGGTTATGACATTGAAAACTGGGGTAGTCACTGTTTTAAAAACATGTGGGGGCTTCACACACACACACACACACACACACACAGACAAAGATGAGTAGTGTTCTTGTACTGTATATAAACTGTGTTCCTTTAATATAATTAATTTAATCACAAGCATATGCACTATTATTAGATGTGTTATAGTACTGTTTGTATACCTGTGATGTCCTAGAATAATCTGCTTATGTTTGATATGTAGTCTGAGCAGTGTTTGCGCTCTTCATGGTAATGCAATGTTTGTTAACAATGTTGTGGTATGCAGCAGCTATTTATCTAGGCTGTTTAGGTAAAGCCTGCCTTCATGTAGATTTTAGTGTGTGTGTGTGTGTGTTATTGTATAAGGCTGAGCTTCTCTGTTGTTTCTGTACCAGAAGGCAATCAGACGATCTCTACTCAGATGTGATTATTCAAATGAATTGATCGAATTATATTTTATTAGGCTACAGTATGATTGTATTACAGTTGTGCTCAATATCACAGTTGAACATGAGCAGTAATACAGTTCCCTGTGCTTTAACAGGGTGGTGGTCTGGCTGTTGATAAAGTATGAACATGTAATTTGATTTATGGAAATGAATAATCCTCTACAAAAATGAGTGGTAGATCAATGTGAGGGAAAAAGCAAGAAATGAACGAACATCTTTGTTTCAATCAGAAATAAAGTGTATATACTAGAATGTCACAACATTCACACATCCTCAAGTCATAGCCATTGACTTCCATCCAATTGTCTGTTCTATAATATCTATAATTTTCCTCTGTTGTGTACCATCGCTCTGCGCCCTCTGACCGCGCTTCCTCTTGGGAGCCATTTTGATTTTGCCTGACCGCTCATTATCTCTCTGTGTGTGTTGTCCTCTGTGTGTCCTGCTCACCTTCTCTCTCCCTAGCCATCCAGTGGGGAGAAGGACTCCAGGGAGGGTTGGGTGAAGATCGACACCATAGCTGCAGATAAGAGCTTCTCCAAGGTGGAGCCCAGTTCACCTCACCAGTACCAGCCCAACCGCTATCGCCGCATCAACATCAAGACACGCAGCTTCGCCCCGCTCACACGCAACGGGTAACCGGCGCTTAAACAACTGCTTTGGGATTCTGTAACCTAGACCTTATGGAAATGTTATTCCTCCCGGCTGTCTTCAGATGAAGTTGATGTCATTAGGTTTTAGTGTATTTGGCCACAGCAGATCGCAAACATCTGTAAACCTCTGCATGCGATAGCCGGCAGGCACACAATCTATGCACAGCACAGGTAGCAAGCAGGCATAGAGAATACAGCGATGGCCTTCTCAATCGATACCGTAGGTTTATTTGGAATAGTAGTAATGTTTCATGTTTCAGATGTGGGGTGAAAAACACCAACACAATCCATAAACTAACACATTTCCATTCTCAAGGGTCCTAAAGCCGTCCTAACATGACCCCTGACCCACGTTTTAGTTTCGTCCTGGCTGTGGTCGACAGCGGGGCCTGCGTCTCCTTAATGGGCGTGTCCGTCTTCTACCGCCGATGCCCAGCAACCAGCCGCTACCTGGCGACCTACCCGGACACTCCCTCGGGGGCCGAGCCCACGGCCTTGGTGCCCGTCAGCGGGACGTGCGTCCCCAACAGCCGGGCGCAGGGAGGTGTGCCCCCGCGCATGCACTGCAACACAGAAGGGGAGTGGATGGTGCCCGTAGGAGGGTGTGTCTGCCACGAAGGCTACGAGTCCAACGTCAACGGGTCAGCTTGCGTGGGTAAGAGGATCTAACCCAATGTGGTGTTCAGCCTCTACAATTGTCGCCTGGTGTAACCAGACCAAGGTTGTTGTAGTTTTGCATTATTCATTATTAGTTTTTATTTTGATTTCGTTTTGACTTTTTGTTTTCAAATTCAGTTTAGTTTTAATTCGTTTTTAAAGCGGGTTTGCTAGATTACATTAGTTTCTATTTTTTTTAAATGCTTAGTTTTAATTGTAAGATGTTGTTGTTGAGTTTTTATTACACAATTCTTTTTCTGACCTTGACAAATAACCCATATTACAAAATACTAAAACAAACACTTTTGTTTTTTCCCGCCTAGTTTTAATTATTTTGTTTGTTATCATTTACGATCATAGCCTGGTGTAACCAGACCCAATATTCACTTTGTGAACCGGGTCTAGGCACGCTCCACTGGGAAGTGTTAACATCGTTGCCTCCTCCTGAAACTATTTGACAGCATTTAACCAAGCGCCATTGCTGTTTGTATCGCTTCATCTAGCTCTACCACTAATTAAAACACACGCTTGAGTTCAACGTCATTGCACATGGCTGTGTGAACGCTAAAGTAAACGGGGTTTTCAGATGATAATCTCAGCGAGAAATGAGAGCAATAATTAGGCGGAGCCAGTCTATGTTTATGCTCTTTTACGGGCCCAAACAATCAATGATTATGAACATGACAAATACAACCATAAATACTATTGTAAAATGTATGCTCATAAAACAGGAAACCATTTGAAAATATTCACATTGTAACGTGGCCCCAACCTCAAAGGACACCTCTGTTGTGTCTATACACAGGAGATTCTCTCCGCTGCAGGACAGATGGAAAAATATCCGAAATAAATGACAGCTTCCCTATTGCTAAAGAGCTTGGCCAAGATGCACTCCTGCAGTTCTGTTCTAGGTTCTCCCTGATTCACCAGCTGTCTGGATCAATATAGGAAGGAGCTGTCGGCGTTTGACATATGGGCCAGAGGGAGACAGGCAGGCAGGCAGACCTGCAGGGGCCTCATTTATAAAACTCAGTGTAGGTTCCATCCTAGAACATTGCGTACAACCAAAAATGTCAGATTCATAAAACCATGCAAATTGGCGGAGCATGCTTTTGCGAGATGTTCGCTACAGTAATTTGCCCAGGAACGTTCCACGAGCTGAAACCAGCTTGAACCTTTTCAATAAAGCATCTTTATTTACACATTGCTGGCTGTCTCATTAGGCTACCTATCGCACAATATGCGAAACTAACACATGACCAAGTTATTTGGGCAGGGGAGATTCATATTTTTGGCCTGGCTATGTCTGAAAAACGTAGCATTAGCTCTACGCACAGGTGAAAGGATGCGTAGAAATGCACATCTTTTTCTGCATTGAATTTTTCTATAAATCCCGACGTTTGCGATGAAAGATGCATACGCACGCTTCACCACAGTTAACGCAACTTTCTTGCGCGTAGCAACCTATATAAACTAGGCCCCAAGTAACGATACCCTAGACGAGAAGAGAGAGACAGTAGCCCAACTGTATGGCAGTTGACTGTATTTTGTTTTGTGTGTGTGTGTGTGTTTAAATGAGTTTGTGCAGGGAGATGAAAGATTCGATAGTGACATTGTCTAGTGAACACCGCACGGCACAAGGTTTCAGTGAATATTTTCCGCTCAAATGCCTCGTGCGTTTCTAGCTGACAGAGGGGGGAAAATGAATCAGGGAGCACGGAGCAGAAGAGGAGAGGGAAGGAAAAGATGTGAGAGGGAAGAGGGAAATGAAAGGAAAGAGGGGAAGAGAGGAAAGGAGGGTAGGAGAGGACGGGATACGAGAGGCAGACAATGCATATAGTGTGCAGGCAGAGTGCTAAGGTCAGCACTTGGAGTGCGCTGCTGCAAACGGCTCATTTTTTTAGGGTTTTCTGAAAAGGGGCAGAGAGGGATGTAGGGGAGGGGGGGGGGGGAGAGAGTGGGAGGGATGTGACACATTTAGGTCACAGCGATGTAATGGCCACTCGTCTGTGAACAAGTGACACAAACCGCAGGGGGACGGAGGGAGTTTGGTGGGGGATGAGGGAGCACAGAAGATAAGTAGATGTAACTTAATGACTCAGAGTAGAGGGACTGAGCCAGCAAGATTCCTGGAGACAGTCAACCAACACTTTGTGCTTGGTTGATGGTGTTTTCTATAAAGCACGTACGCATTTGCCTGTGCCTGTTTATGTTTGTAGGCCTGTGTTTGACGACGTGTTTGTTTCTGGGTCTTGCTAACAGGCTAATGCTTCCATCCCTTTCTGGGCTTTTATTGTAAGGACAAAAGTAGGACTGTCATATTCCTGTCAGGAACAATAGCATGTCACCAGTATCCGCAGAAGTACAGGGGCCCAATCAGGCTAGCTGTAACTGACTATCTGTAGCTTCAATTAATGCCTCAGCCCTGCCAGGTCAACTGTGAAATGTCTCCACGCTCTTTCACCTTACATCTGCGCCATGTCCGCATCTTGTGTTTGTCTGCATTTGATTGATGTGTACTGAAAATAAGCCCACAATAAGAGCGAATAAATCCACAGGCCTGGACCAAAAGCTGTTACTGTCTGTTTAGAGCCATGGGCATAACCCTTACTCGAACGAAAGTTCAACATTTTCAAAGGTCACATGGTTCATGGAGAGGCTAAACCTATGGCAAAATATTTCCAGAAAGTGCTTGGTGAGCAATTTGAATATATATAAACTTTTTTGGTAATTAGTAGTCAATAAATGCACCGATTTACATTTAAAATCAAATGTATAGGGTACTTTTAGTATTTAGGATACCTTCCGGGAACTATTTTGAGGCTCAGATGCTGTGGAGATGACGCTCTCTTTACATGTCTCTGGGTCTGTTCATTGGGAACCAAGGATATTCTGCATTGCTAGCCTTTTGTTTCTACTGTCAAATGATTCATTTTAATTGATCAGTTCATTGATTAATGATGTCGGAGTAGCTTCATTGCTATGTTGTCTTCTCTGGTTCCATGGAAACACGAAGAGACAGATAACCGTCTGTCTTGTCAATTGTGTCTGAGATGTCTGTTCTCACAAACAATGACACAAAACTTTGACAAGTGTTTTTCCCCTTTTTAATAAAAAGCAGAAATGTAATTTCATTATGACAGAAGGCAAGCCTAATGTGTCATTGTACAGTATGTAGCTTCCATGTAGGAGATTAAAACAGTACTTCCATTGTTACAGCACAGCAGCAATACTTTTCTTGATGCTTTTTGACATTTATTAGAATTGAACCGATAACCTACAGGCAATAACAGTACTTCACTAAATACATAATGCAGCACAACTTGTAGCAAGAGTTATAGTTAAGAGTTCTTATTCAAATGAGTCATGGGAGAAATTGCATGCTATTTAGTACTGTAAGTATGAACTGCTGATAAAAACAATAACAGCCAGCAAATAGTCAGGTGATATAAAAGGCTTAAACTAATCTATCTGTTCAAAAACAGCAGCAAAACTGACATTTACCACCCATATGGGAGAAACCAAGCATGAGATGCAAATACAACTGTTCAGTCGAACATAAAACAATCCTTCAGTGAAGCTGGTCCTTTCAGACAGGGCGTTATTCTCAGTTAGATTTCTTTCAGAATATTAAAGGTGCTCTGTGTAATAAATTACCATATTTTCCAAACCATTAGGGGTCAGCGTTTCACCAGAATATTATGGCTTCCTTAGTTCACCCTCTCACTCAGAGCGGTCTGCTCCTATTGCCAATCTTTCAGTCAATCCGCTAACATGTGTCTACACTGCACACACATACAGTAACAAGAAGATGCTAATAGACTACACACTTGATTTAGCCTATTTATAACATCAAGGCAAGAATAGGACAATTCAGCTAAGAGCCAACAACCTGCTATTTTCAAATATTACCGTGCCATATCAACAGAAAACAGCCACAGTCAGTCCAAACGATATCAACGCCATATGGAAGGGTATGCTATGGTTTGCAGGCAACTGTAATGCGTCAGAGGCAGCCAGTGCATGCCAGATGACAAGCAACACAAAAACTAGGCAATATCCTTGCTCGGCGTTAAACTGGCCCTTACTGGTAGGGCCCCGATCGCATAGAGACGCGTCACTAGAAAGTTCTCTTTGCCAGCAACACAATGTTTTCCTATGGCACGGCGCAGAGGGCATGTGCTGTTCTCTTGCGCATTGTTCGTCAATGTCACATTTGGCCCAGGCAGTAAGTAAAGGCAAACCGATAACAGAACACGCGGTCGCAGCTTAATAATAACCGACAACAGTACCCATGATAATCTCCAGCCTAAATGCTACCCCCACATAACTGTGCACAACCAACACTCCAGTGCAGTGGTGCATGCTGGGGCATATCGATCAGGCTGTAACTACATCTTGTATGAACAAACTAGGCTGTAGTTTCACTAGAACAATGTAATTAACAGATTCATCTTAAAGAAATGTTTTATAGCCTATGCCTTGAGCATATTACTATAGCGGCTACGTATTCACTCATACTTCACTTCCTTGTGCACTAAACGCTCGTTTAAAAACAATTTTCTATGAATTGATTCAAATGCATAATATTTGTGTAATTAGCTAGCTAGTTTTTTCTAGGAAATAAATATTTTTCATATACTTAGCATCGGTCGATTTTTATAATGTCCATGCTTTATCTGCATACTTCTGGTGAGGGCTGCAGACTGCTTTGGAAGCTTGTGACTCACCTTGCCCCTTGATGTACAAAGTGGTATTACAAAGGTACAGACCGGACCCAGCTGTTGGTTTCAGAAAATATCTCTACAACAGTAAATACAGGTCTTTGACATATCATCAAATCTGACCAAATTGCCCACCAAGCACTTCCTGGAACTGTTTTGCCTCTCTATGAACCAATGATGTGACTGTTGAACAGGTCTAACCTTTGTTGGCAAAACTCTGGCTCTGGGTTGGACCTTTCAGAATTGTTACTCGCCACAGTAACAGCAAACAGCAGTTGTCAAGGTTCGTTCAAATTATAGAGCAATCAAATATTAATAAAGGTCAAGCTTTGCTTGGCATAAAATAGAGGGAAATAATCAAGAATCCCTATCTACACCTTGCTGTACTGTGATCATTAAATAAAATCTATTAATTTGAGTTTATGTTGTATGTGGGATGATGGTGGGATGTTATAAAAAAGTGTCAACACATTTATCATCAACATGTCTTGCCAGGAGTCTTTCATATGTATTATATGTAATGTATTAAATGTTTCCTCTTCGTTATCTATATCTGTGTTGCATTTGTGTATTAGTGTAATTGTGTAATGTGTGTGTGCGTGTGTTTGTGTGTGTACAAGCCATCTTGTTGACTCTTTCAAGCTATTTGAGTGAAGTCCATCTTAATGCTACTCATCTCTCATGTGCGGTATCAGGTGAAGCCTACTTACATAAGGCTGTGTGTCCTATGAGTTGAAAGGCAAAGGGACCAGATTAGACAAGGCTATGATTAATTCTGCATTTCTTGGCGGTGCTGAATGGCGGAGTGTCACAACAAGCACACAGGACAGATAGAGGGACATGCATCGGCAAAGGAAAATCAGAAGGGCGGCATTCGTGCTCGGAAACATGTGTACCCAGTTCTTCTGTAATGTGGCCACATCTGTGTCAGGGCAAGTCTGCCTGTGCATGTACGTGTATGTGTGTGTGCGTGCGTGCGCGCAAGAGAAAGAGCGATTACAGCGCTAGGAGCAAAAACGAGGTAATGGTCACATGATACAGAGGGATGGCGAGAATAGGGAGAGAGAACATGGAAAATTGGGTCAGTGATCTAAATACCTTAATACTATATCAACAGCCATCTTCCCTACAGAAGGCTACATACATGCATGCCTACTGGTTCATTTTACTACTGTATGCCTCTGTTTTATTATTTAGTCCCCGTGTTTCACTTTAATTTCCATGAATGCTTGCAGGGTTCTTGGCATTCCATACCACCAACTCTCTCATAATTCTCTCTCTCTCTCTCTCTCTCTCTCTCTCTCTCTCTCTCTCTCTCTCTCTCTCTCTCTGCCATTTTGTTTATCAACCTTTTAAGCTTCCTTTTTCTAGATCCAGCTCAACTACTTCAGCTACAGAATCTCTCCATTCTCATATAATATTTAATTTCTTTCCTTTAAAAACATCTTTATTTCTTCCTTTCTTTCTTTCTGTCTGTCTGTCACAAAGGGAGGGATGGTTCTGTTCTGGTGGGTGTAGATGTGGGAAGGGGAGGGGGGGGAGGGGGCATCCATGCGGAGGGTGACCCTGACAGGCCCACATTCTCCGCGAAGCTCGTGCAGCGAACAGGCTTTGTAGGGAAGCCATGTTCCACGTCACGCCAGTAAGAGAACACGTTTGATAATGGGGCGCACCATAAAAGATGGATGGAACCATTCCTGCTCCATTTACAAGAGAACATCCTCTTTTGTGCTGTCTCCATTCATTCATCGTCATCATCATCATCATCATCATCAATATTTCCTCCCCGAGAAGTAGAAAGGATAGCATGAAAGAGGTTCCTAGCTCTCAACCTAGGCATAGGGCATGACATGCAGAATTTTAGAGGGTCTTAGAGGTTCCGCTCTAATCCATCCCCTTACCCATGATTCTTAAGTCCCAGAGCATTCGTCACATACTGTAAATCCCCATTACGCCCCAAAAGCACCCCCCATCACACACACACACACACAAACTCACGCACGCACACACACACACACACACTCCTACCCCCCCTCTCTCTCTCTCCCTTTCTCTGCCCACACCTGTTATAAAACACGTAGCATAGGTGGAAACACAGAAAGCCTCTTATCTATTTATGCTTTCCTGCTATCGCTCTATGTATCTCCCCTTTTACACTGCTCTTTATGTGGCCCCATGCCAAACACACATGCACACATGCACATACTGAAACACAAATACACACCGCGTCACATTTGAGACACACTTCACGTGGTCTTGACAAGGTTATATAAATAAGGGGAGAGGACTCACCGTGAGTTCTGCCTAACTGAAGCAAAAAGGGACATGTTCACACACACACCAACGCTACATGCACACATGCTCACGCTGTTTCACTGTCACCAATGATAAATGTTTGGCACGCAGTACTGCAAAGCGTTTGGGGACACGGTAGGCACTGCAATTAGAATAGTCACTGTACCTTTAGCACAGAGACAAACACGTCTCTGGAGGATATACTGGGTGACTCTCCTCAAGGCGTTCACATACACAACGTCTGGCAGTAGACAGAAGACGCAGCACACGCATCGATTTTGTTCTTGGGGTGTTTGAAGGGTCTCCAACAGAGTGGAGAGAGAGATGATTTAGTCTGTCCTCTTGCTAAGGTCAGTGCTGCCCCGGGGTCTGCATTAACAACTGGCACATGTCGCCAAATTTCACACTCTGTTACAGTCAAGTGTATATGCACACAGCAACAGCCTGCAGTTCTTAATGGTAATGTCTGTGTGAGTGTGTGTGTGTGTCTGTGAACTCAGATACTCAAAACATACGGGGGCTCACTATTGCCATTTTCAAAAAGACAAACTCCACTGCTTAAGTTTAGATATCCTTTTGACTAATCGGGAGCCCCACAGCAAACACAGACATGTTAGTTATTACAATTGTTAGGTTGTGTGAAGAACATTTCAACAAATAATTAGATCTCTTTGCCTGAATATCTCATTTCATATTTGGTGAATTAATTCATGTTTATTGTTTAGTGCTGGAGAGTAGAGACATTTTGAATAAGTATTTGGTTATAGGCTCTGAAATATGTACATATAGGTCATCATCCATTAGATAAACACTACAGCATATTTGTTATTTCAGTCATCCCGCTTCACTGACATTCCTGTCTTCTCTTTATCCTGTCTCTCTTGACACACTGCCATCTTTTCCTGCATCCCTCTATTGTGTGAAAAGGATTGAAAATGGCATTTTGCAAGCTACAGCACTCAATACATCAAGTTGATCTGGGCCACTCCTATAATCCTATTTTGTAAGTGGCCTTTAGAGTGTGTGCTTTTATTTTGTTTATCTTTTGGTTTTCCCGACTGTAAGCATTTTAAAATGTCATCATGACATTACACGAAAGATTGAACATTATTTGCCTGAATTTCATGTGTTACTACAGTACGTTTTGAAGGTTTAAATCTGCTCCATAGCCACTTGCCATTTGAAAATGTGCAACATAATTTGGCTGGTAAAATGGAGAGAGTGAGAAACCAGTAACTCCAGTTAACCTCTAGATTTTCACTGTGACATTTATCTCTCCTAACAGCATTTGCCTATAGCGTCCTATTCTGTTTATTCGACATGTGTTTCTCTGTTGTTGCTGTCTGTTTCCCTGCAGCCTGTCCAGTGGGCTACTTCAAGTCTGTGTCAGGGTCTGTTGCCTGTTCCGCATGTCCCGCCAACAGCAGGACCAGCCAGGAGGGATCGCGTGTGTGCGAGTGTCGCAGTGGCTTCTACCGCGCTGCCAGCGATGCCAACTCCACCGCCTGCACCGGTGAGTGGCGTGTCGCCATTTAATTACATTACAATTACAGTTTACTTAGAGTATGAACGTGTGTGTGAGCGGGTGAATGTAAGGATACAGCGCTTTGAGTGGTCGGAAGGTTAGAAAAGCGCTATATAAATGCAGTCCATTTACCATTTACCAGTCTGTCACTGGATTGTACATGTGGGTTCACAGAATTCATGTCAGGGAATTAGTTCCCTGAAAACAGACATATGTTGCTACCTTTGTTTTCTATCCATGAGTAATGCCTCTGTGGTAAGGTACACACTACAGTATCTGGAAATCCTCTTGTGGTTGAAATGAGCATTACAATTACAACCAGGGTCTGAAATTCACTTTTTGAGTCACTGGCCAAGGTGGCTGGTAGATGAAAACATCTACCGGGTCAAAATAGAGAGAACAAGTGAGTATGCCTATTTTAATTCAAACATTTACCCGCCAGTGTAGCGGATGGTCTCTGAGATTTGCTGGCCTAATGGAAAATCTACCTGCATTTTGTGCTTGGTGGGTGTTCATTTCGGACCCTGGTTACAACCCTAATTGGTTTGAAACTCAGAGAGCGTATGTAAAGACCCACAATGCATGAGTGCTGCTGAGGGTGTGGCATTCTGGATGGAGCTCTTTCTGTCCATCAATATTCTTACAGTTCGTTTCCAACGCAAACAGTGTTCCGGGCCAATAATGTGGGGTTCTTTGGGCACAATAAAGGCAGTGTGTACTAACCTTTCTAGCAGCATCCATTGTGTTTAACACTTCACATCATGTGATTTAATAAAGGTAACGTAAGCTATTGCAAGCTAATTGCAAGCTAGTACAGTTTAAGTCAAATTCACCAAATATCGCTGGCTTACCATTCTCTGTGCGCGTTAAATAATGAAATACTTCTGCACAGCCCTGGCTCCGTAAATAGGAACATAAACAAAGTGGCGAACACCACTCACATCAGCAAAGTCGTAGTACTACGCTTTGCTTCACAATGCATTTTGATGTGTGATGCGGTGCCACGGAATGATGTTGTTTTGATTTTAGCTGGAAATCAGCAAGCGTTCTCGAGAATGACTGACCCTGCCTTAAAATGTTTTACTCCTCCTCCTCCTCTTATGTCCCCCTTTTCCTCCTCAGGTCCTCCATCTGCGCCAGCCTCAATCACGTGGGAGTACGAGAGCGCTGATGGAGGGGTGTCCCTGCGTTGGCGCCCCCCAGTGGACATGGGCGGCCGTAACGAAGTGTGGTACGGTGTAGTGTGCCGTACCTGCCCTACAGCCACCTTCTCCAACCCGGCCTTATGCTCCTGGTGCGGGGAGGCCGTCACCTACAGCCCCTCCCAGACCAACCTAAAGCAGACCAAGGTCACCCTCAATAACCTGCTGACCAGAGTCACCTACCTCATACAGGTACCAGGCCTGGTGCCAGGCCATACTGGAGAACCTACAGTGCATATGTGAGGCACTAGCCTTCAACTGCTACTTTAGGTAGAGTGTGTGTGTGACTTGTTCTTCTGATGGCAGGTGCAAGCCCTCAATGAGGTATCAGCGCTGAGCCCATTTCCACCGCGATACACCAGCGTCAATTTCACAACCAGCCAATCAGGTGAGAAGAAGAGCTGAACAGGCAGATCTGACCAGATGACTGTATGCATGTGTGCATGAAAGAACCCCCCCGCCTTCTATCTCTGCTACAGCTATTTCTCTCTCTCTCTCTCTCTCTCTCTCTCTCTCTCTCTC
>JAODOY010032720.1:0-21861 GCA_025399855.1 Forbesichthys papilliferus | reverse complement strand
TGTGTGAGAGAGAGAGAGAGAGAGAGAGAGAGAGAGAGAGAGAGAGAGAGAGAGAGAGAGAGAGAGAGAGAGAGTTCGCCCATGATGTTTGGGCGTCGTGAGCAGCGTTTGCCCATCTGGAAATCTGGAATTTAAAAGAAGAGATCAAGAATAGAGGTAGCCTATATTATAGAAACGCCGCTTCGTCTCTCTTCATCTCTCATGCTCTCTCGCAACTCACTCCTCACCCTTTCCCTCCTCTTTCTAGCAGTTTGCGAGGCCTGTGTTGCTGAACATAGTATAGGTACATAAAAATGTAAATTAAAAGACGCCACATACCTTGATGGTTCTCAAGGGTGTCCTCCGGGATGTACATGTTTTTGCTTTCATTTACCATAAATGTAGTCCGACTTTCTCCCTATAGGTGAATGGAAGAGAGGTAAGCCTACAACAAGAGGGTGTGGGTGTGTAGGTATAACCAAGGATGGTGGGAAAATAATAAGAGCCCCCCAAAAAAGGAAGAAAGAAATAAGAGGGGGTGGGTGAAAAAGAATAACGAACTATCTGCCACTACAGGGGCAGCTTTTCGATATTCCGTGGACGCGGAGGGAGGTGGGTGAATATTACCTAATCCCCATGATGGAGTGAAAGGCGAGAAAGAGGGGTTCGGTGGAACCGGTTATAAGAACGAACCCGTGCATCCTCGGTACATCCGGGGCCCCTAGTCATGAGACCAGACCAGTACCACTTGCTGCTATATAGATGAGGGAAAAAAATCACACCTCTTCTAATCCCCTCTCAATCCCTAAAAAGCCACACGAGGTTGCAAACGTTAACCAAGCGCCGTCAGTGCCCGTCGTTACGCATCGAGTCTCAGCGGCGATTACAAGGCGATGAAAAACGACAGAAGTAGAAATATTCCATCACCGGAGAGCGCTGGGTTAAATCTCCCATAGGTTTTGGGTATTCCACGTAGAAAGCAGTAAAAACAGTCCCCCTCCAAGAAAAAGCAAACGCCAGGTTGTCCTGTCTCATTCAGAGCCTGGGGTATCTGTCCAAATCCAGTCCATGGTTCAGTGGTGGTGTCTGTTGGTCAGTGTGTGTCTCTATATGTCTGACTGCACGGGAGTTAAAGCCTGTCTTCTCTCTATACTGCCCCTGCATGCGGAGAGCAGCCGCTTAGCTCTGCAGTGATACACAGATCGAGAGAGAGAGAGAGAGAGAGAGAGAGAGAGAGGTGGATGGGTGGTGGGGTAGCCCCCTCCCTCCGCTCGTGTGTGTAGACGCTTTGACTGTTTCCAGATGTGCATGCGTCCTTGTGTGTGTGCGCCCGCGCGCGCGAGAGAGAGAGAGAGAGAGAGAGAGCGAGAGAGAGAGAGAGAGATGGCGAAAGAGACGCGGTTGGTATCTAGACACGACTATGGCAGACGGTACGTGTGTGTGCGTGCGCGCGTGTGTGTGTGTGTGTGTGTTTGTAGGTGTGTGTGCGTGTGTGTGTGTATGTGTGTGTCAGAAAAGAGACGGAGAAAAAGTCCATAAGAGAGGCGAGAGAAAATGTGGACGATGACAGAGACAGACGACAGAGAGGACAGCAAAGAGCGAAGTGGAGAGATGAAATAAGATAAGGGGTATGGTAATACGAGCTAAAGTCCAGCAGGCCTGTTCTGATCAGTGCTGATCAAATAGGCCAGACATCACAGCTGCATCTGGACTGCTTTGGTTGCTGTTCTTTCATTGGCTATGGTAGTCTTATGGCACGAATGCATTAAATAAAACATATTCTTACCTTTATAAATGACACATCATATTTTGCATGGGAAGTTTTGATTAAACAGATCTGTGAAGAACAGATTCCAGATCAAATGTTGTTGCTGTGGTGTAAATATATAGGCTGTAATCCTGTATCAGATATTTGGCACAAGCCACCAGACAGTTAATGTAAAGTTTAATAGTGTCAAGATGTTGATGCTGATTCACTTGAGGATTTAAGAACACATCTTCTTTCCAGAACATACAGTAGTCTACTGTATCAGAATTTTCGTCAATACAGAGTCATTTGTTCCCAAACACTTTTACTAAACCAATAGAGCAGTGTTCATTTGGCTTATGAAGTGCTTGATACTGTGCTGTGGCCTCACATGTACAGAGGCATATTCAAGGAAATCACTTTTCATAATATAGGCCTAACCTAAGACAGATATAAACCATAAACACAATAGAACACCTTTTATGTAGGATAATACAACTACTTTATACATAACACACATACACTACACAATACTGTATGTAGCTTATAGGTTAAAATCATAATGATTATCATAGCACTATAGAAAAACAACAACTGAAACTGTTTGAGGTTTTACAGACAAGCAAGCTCGCCAAAATGCTTCTTTTAGTAAATCAAATTGAGCCTTTATATTTTTTCCCTTTTCCTGGCCTAATTTTCACTACTTCTGTTTTTGTTTTCTTATAAATGTGCACCCTTCCTCCCCAAATCTGGTTGAAAGAGTATAAAATGTTAATACTGTCATAATTTATACATTTGTAAGGTCAAAATGTGTCACTTGACAAACAAATACTATATGCATTATAGAATAATGCTGTGAGCAATACAATCAATCTGTTCAAAAGAAACATTCTCTAGTTTGTTATTTGTCTCTGTACGAATAATACTTAATTATTCTTTTTTTATCATTTATAATTTATAATCTGTATCTGATCTCTGATACCGTACTAGATAAATCTTATCATGTCAAGGTAAGCATAGTTACAAGCTGTCAAATGATTGTCAAGTAGGCATACTGTATAGCACTTTTAATGTGCAATTTAAAATAAATATAATATACTATATTGTGCATAATATATACGCATATTGGGGTTTATGATTCTTACGCAGCCAACAGTGCTTTGCATTGAAAGGGACATTCAAAAACACTTGTCTTATAGCTCAAAGCACTTGCTTTTACACCTGCAGGGTAGAGTGATGGGCTCTCCTCAATTCACAGCATCGATCGCTATCCTCCGACACACACACACACACACACACACACACACACACACACACAGACAGACACATTTGGTTTTCAATCTTATGGCAGTGAGCTGGTGCATACATGGGGTGTTCTGGAAGCACTATTTGAGAAAAATGTCCCTTTATTGTATAACATGGACGAATGTATTCTGTATCTTAAATCATGTTTAATTTAAATTAGATATAAACACTAGACTGTAACAGTACGTTCAATCTGCACTAAATGTCTTTATTTGACAGCAGCTGTATGTAGACACACAAAAGTGTAATATAGCTATAGTGTGACAGATGGACACTAGTGTCTGACATAAGGACGTTTCCCTCTCTTTATAGCTGCGTGCCTCTGTGATTATACAGTACTGTCTGGCAGATGGGAGAGAGACAGAAAATAGGGGTTGGGAGACAGAACAAGCAATGGAGAGGAATTGGCATTTGGGACCATGTCGTGGGAACAGACACTTGCACCCGGGGGAGTGTACACGTACACGCACACGCACGCACATGCGCACGCGCTCACACACACACACGCGGGCTCAAACGTCAAGTCGGGCCCAGTCCAGCCTACATATACACTATCAATGCTATTTGTGACTACTCCATATTTGTAGTTCCTGACCTCCTCTCTGTATGGGACACTAAGTCTCAATTTGTCCCTGGGAACCACTATACAGACACACACACATAACGGACTGGACTTAAACCTTGTTTCATGTGTGGGAAACAAGAACTCTGTCTTAGCCTGCAGGAAATCCCCACTTCATCACGGGAGATATTCTGTTTAAGTTAGTCCAAAACCAGCATGGAAAGAATTGCAAACATTAATGGCAAGATACCATTATAGGTAAAGCCAGTTACAATAGCGCCCTGCTACACCTAACCCTATATACTATAATCATTGTAATCTTTAGAATGCTGTCCTTTAAGAAAAAGAGCACAATGCAATATACACCACTTCTGAATGATAATCATGTATTCACAAACAAGGCTTGGACTGAATAACAGCCTGTATGCATACAGGCTCAGCTGCATACAAATGACAAACCTATCAGCTGGTATCTCACTGGCCCCATCACAAAACTGTAATTTAACTAGCGTTTAATTATTGATGTAGCTTCAATAATCATTCTCTAACGGTGGCTCAGGACTGTCTAATAGGTTAATATATGTTTTTTATTATAAAGGTTGCAAAATTATAAAGATTTTCAAATGATATTTTCAGATGTTCAGATCAGTTTATCTGAGCATTTATACAATCTATATTCAAAACATACAAAAAAAATGTATATGTTTAATACTGGTTATAGTTGTTTATTTGCTTCTGGATCTCCTTGCAGATTTGCTATGCTATTGAAAGAACATGCATTGGGACATGAGCATGGTTGAAAGCAAAGACACCTCTTTTTGGGGTTTTACAGGTCACAAACTGATGTGACAAAGGTATAATTGTGTTACTGTTGTTGAAGGCACATCACCTTCAATAGAGTCAACATAATTCTGTCAACAGAAAATTGATGTGCTTTGTATCTGGTGTGTGATTTTCTCTCATTGTGAGCAATTACTACAAGAAAAGAACATGAACTTGAATAAATAAATGTGTGGCTTATTTTTTATTTGTGTCCAAACGAGATAACGGTCTTCACTCTTAGACAAAAGCAGACAATAACTCCGGAATGAAACTCAGGCCAGGGCTTGATCTCTAATTCACTATGCCTTTACCAATGTCATGCCCAATGAGAATGGCAATGTAGAAAGTGTGCCATGTAGACCCCGTGTCATTAATTTTGTTTATTTTCAAGTTGCTACACAATCTTATTGCTACTGCCCAAAACTTGGCGAGCTTTAAGCAAACATAGGATATAACAATAACTGTAATGTTTTAGGTTAGCATAAATAGCTCAATTATTTTGTGGTTGAATGTTTAGAAATGTAGATACAGTATGTTTAAATAAACGTGTTTTTAATGTATCCATGCTTTCGACATACTGTAGGTTGAAAGCGAGGGTATTTTAAAATAGCAGGTGATAACGGTTTCAGACTGAACACAGTAGAATAATGTCCCTCCATTGACTTAACACAGATTTATAAGGCTTCTTGCTCACCAATCAGACCCTAGTACTCCATTTTGACAGAATGATTATTGACAGTATTGAACTTCTAGATAACTCATTACACACAACACCTCCTCCCTGGACTATTTGACAAATAGATAGATTCCACCTTGTCAAACACACATGCGTGCGTGCTCACACACACACAAACACACAAATAAATGGCAATTGGCTCAAATAATTAGGCCCATATTTTATTGTTCATTGACAAACAGATAAAAACATAAGCACTAGGCCAGGGGCTGCTCTCTACATCTTATTAGAGGAGTGGTGGAGAGCTGTGTCTATTGTGCATGCCCATCTGGCTAACCACTGGTTAGCTGGTTAGTGAGGTTGATGGGCTCTGGTGACTAGCTGAACCCACATACTGTGATGGGCGTATATTTTGAAAAGGAAACCTTTTCATGCATGGTTAACCAAGCTACAATAGGAATATAGCATGCCAGCTAATGTTTATATATTGCACATTATTAGAATAAATTAGACAGATGTTACCTGAATGCAGGAACAGAGTATAGATCACAATAAGATTAACCCATGAGAGATCCACACAAACGTAATTATTTTTTAAATTGAGTGCATGGGTGAATGGATGAGAAGATATCATATATTATGTCACTGCCATCTAGTGTAATGGATGTGTATTGCAAATGACAATTAAATACATTTTCATAGTTATTATATATATTACATAATGTAGATTTTTTCTTGAAATAGTCTTGAAAAAATATAGATTATCAATGCAATACAATAAGTAGGGGATGCATATTATTATATGTAAAACAAACTTCGTCGTAGTAGTCGTAGGCTACAAAAGAGTAGCCCACGACTGTGTGAATTAACTCAGATTCAAACATTTCTTTGGTCTGTGCGCATACATATCTGTTATAATACCACTGGTGCATTGGCCTACTCTCTAGATTTAGAATTAAAACATTATAATGAACCACTGATAAATAATATTATATGGCAATAGTCAGAAGAACTATGGTTATAAAAAACTGAATGGTTTCTAAACTGTATAGTAGCCTATGTATTTTGTTAATTTAAATTGATCGTTTTCTCACAATCAATTGGTACGACTGGAATATCGACGGCTTCAGCTCAACTACTTGCGCCTGGTTGTTTACAATCTGGTCGACAAACATGGCCGTTAATAAACTACCTGATGACATTTTTAGCTAGTAAACTCCCGAAATATTTTGTCTAGCCGTCTGATTTGTTAGAACCGCTCGTTTAAACGGTGTATTGTATCTGGAGCCAATATTTTATGTTCGGTTAGTTGCTACCGGTACCGTACTCGTTTGGTTAATTACTCGTATTTGGCGAAAGCCGGCTAACTAGCTAACGCTAACTTTTCTTTTGGGACAATGACAGCGACGTGTGCGGACAGCACCACAGGTCTCTCTGCTAAAGGACTGGACATAAGTCTGGCTGCTCTGCAGCGACAAGACCCCTACATTAATAACATTGTAGATTTGGCCAGCCAGGTCGCCCTGTACACGTTTAATAACAGAACAAACGAATGGGTAAGTCTCAGATGAAAGGTGGTTATTTCAGTTACATAACAGTACGGTAGTGTACGCCTAGTTACTTTAACTTTATAACTTTGTCACTAGTTTCAAAATGTGTTATTCTGGAGGAACATTTAGGTAGGTAGGCACATTCGTCTTCAATTTGTAAACTATCAGACATGTCATTTCAACTTTGGCCGTTTGTTATTCTTGTAAATATTGTGCCTTGGAGATGCTGCATATATGCTACCAGTATATAGTAGCCTAATTGTTGATATGATATCTACTAGGCTAGCCATACATTTCTCTGCTCTATTATAATCAGATACAGCTTTCCCCATTTGTCAAATACTGTTTCTTTCTTCTAATTAAATGCCATTTTCTATTATTATACAAACCAACATTGGCTTTCTGCTGTATCATAACCATACATAGCCTTTCTAATACAGCAGATTTTATTCTTTGAGTAAACTAACTTTTTTTTGTTCAGGAGAAGACTGAAATAGAAGGTACGCTGTTTGTCTACACAAGGTAAAGTGATCTTTATAGTGACTTAGTGACTACTGTATTTCTAAAATCTAAATGTTGTCCAGGAAGAAAGCTTGACAAGTTTCCTGACCTATTCACTCTCACAGAGTTTACTCACAGAGTTAACTCTCTAGTCTAAAATCTCTCTTAACTAGACTTGTGCTCAACGGGGGTGTAGTAAACTGCTTCTTCGATACCACTGGTACAGAAGCCATTGCAGCAAATGATGAGGCGAGCAAAAATAAACCCATCTCATGCCATTCTTTGCATCTTTTATATAGGAGTGAATGTAGGTTGCCTTGTTTATTGCATAAGGTAGACCTACATACGACCTGAGGGATCCCAGTGCAGGTCTAATGTCCTTCTATGGAACATGACCAGGGATCACAGACTGTAATCTGTCAGAAAGACTTTTCAAGTTAGGGTTAAATTTAGTACGATTGCTATCGCAAGGACACTGTTTGCTGATTTGCTGCCTGTATGTTTCAGACTGGCATCTCCCAGGCATGGTTTCACCATCATGAACAGACTCCGCATGGAGAATCTGACAGAGCCAATCACAAAAGACCTAGATTTCCAGCTCCAGGACCCCTTCCTGCTCTACCGTAATGCTCGGTGTAAGGACATGCACAAACATCAAATTTACACACACACACACACACACACACACACACACACATAAACGTGTGTGCAAAAGGTAAAGGTAGCTAGCAGTAGCTATTTTGTATTCCAAACCGTTCCATTGCTATAATGTACTGTAATTTCAGCTAGGTAAGATTAAAGGTAGGGTTAGTCATTCTCGAGAATGCTTGCTAGTAACTTCGAGCTCAAATCAAAACAAACTCCCTCAGAAGCTCCGCCCCACGCATTGAAACACATTGTGAAGTCAAAGACATTGTTGTTGTGAGTGGTGTTCACCACTTTGTTTATTTATTTATTTATTTATTTACAGAGCCAGGTCTCTGTAGAAGTAACAATATCTTTTTTCAGCACGCACAGAGAATGGTAAGGTAGGGAAGTGCGAGCAGATATTTGGTCAATTTGACAGAAAGTGTATTATCTTACAATAACTGACTATACCTTTAAATGGACAGAGGTAAACCTTGATGTACCTTCATATTGTGTGCAAACAGAGGATGCATGTCAGAGTGCATACCACTAGTTCCATATAAGGAACAAGACAGCACTGAATACATTGCCAGCTAGCAGAGATTAGATAAAGAACAACACATGCCGATAACATTTAAATAAACAAAGCTATATACACCTCTCTCTCTCTTTCTCTCTCTCTCTCGCACCTTCAGCCAGGCATCATAAAAGCAGGTGGAATGTTATTTAGGTTACTTGAGTACAGCACACAGTGCATACACTACACTTAATATGTGAATATTTGTATTTGGCCACATAAATAGCAGAAAACGTAGTTTCTGGCATTGCCGGGGGGTGGGGGGGGAATATACATATAATGTCCATCTACAGTAAGCTCACAAGTTGAACAGTGAGTCAATGGTCACTGGAATGTAATTTTTGTAAACTAGATCATATCAAAATTGTTGCAGTAAAACTCAGAGCTCATTAATGTGCTTGGAATGCACAGGCATGCTAATGTGCATTTAGGCATACTTAGAAAGATTACTTAGGTTAAAATAATGACAATGTGATTAAAATTAGTGTAGGAGAAACAGTGGCAACTGTGAAAATGAATGTATTTTACAGCTGATGTACAAACATACAGTAGATTGTTGGTAATGTTGCCATGTCCCTGTGGAGCGTGACCTCAGATGTGGGGTCGTGGAATTTAATCACTGTACATACATGGTGCCTTAACCACTCTGCACCGCTGGAACTGGCTGGAATGGCAGTTGGCACAAAGTGGTACTCTGGGCTAAAAATACCCCTGGAGACATGAGATACTACAGAATAGGACCTTTTTCAGAAAGAGACGCTCTGACCTATATAAAAATCGAAATAAATACCTTGGAACCCTTGTATGTAAACTATACCCACATATTAAAACCCCAGTAACAACCAAAATAGTATTATTACTTACTTAATTAAATATTTATACTGACAAAATAATAACCTGTTACATAATACTCTAAATTAGCTCTACGGTATATAACTTTCTACCACTAGATGTCACACTTGATGTGATGGCAACCTATGCTGAGATGCAATATATCTTTTATATTGCAAATAGATTGTTTGCTGCTAAATTAATATTTCAAATATCATCAAAGAACACCTTTATTGCATTGTCTCCAAGCCCGTGCTCCTCAGGAAATAATACCTAGGCCTAGTAAAATAGTCCAATATTAAAATGTTAGTCTTACCTCCTGGGTGAATGTATGCATAGTCTAGTTCTTTCTCTGTCACCAGCAGGCCTTTATATCTGACCTCAGGTTCCTCTTCCAGTCTCTTATGTTTAGGTTTCCTGTGCCACAAGTCTCCCAGCATGGCTGTCTCACGCTAATCCCACAGGCTGCAGACGAATTCCCCTTTGAGGGCTTTTCTTTAACTCCAGTCCGCTGCGATTATACCTTTTGGTTGTACAGATACGATCACAGTTCCTTTGGCAAAAGGAGTGCTCTGATAAATCCTCTGTTGATAGATGGATATTGTGGAGCCACTAATGTGTTCATACAGTGCAGTGCTGTTTCAAAATGGAACGTCTTCTGGAACGTTGTTCTGGCAGCTTGGGTTAAGAAGATGTGCCGAAGAACAGTTGTGTTATTAAAAGACTTGCTACACAAAGGCTGCGGAGGTTTGTCCCTGTTTTTTTCGTGGTACCTTCAACAAGAAGCTTTGCTCCCAGACACATTGTTGTGGTACATTCTATTAGATACAGGGCTACAGCAGCCAAGGATCTAAATATTTACTAACTGTTCCGTCGTTAAACTCAAAGTCATGTTCTTAGGCGCAAAGGCAGCAATGGAACCTTCTGTAATCCCTGCTGGGAGTCTGTGTAACAGTATAAACCTAGCACATGGTGTTAGTGAAGAAGGACATCACTGCTGAGCCAACCTTCTCCAAGAGTATTCCTTGATAAATCCCGCTAAAGACAACAAACAGTGCTTCTACTAGTGACAGAACTGCTTTCATATATCTTGGCACAGATAATAAAAGCACACCTAATCCTCTTTGGAAAGAATTTTCAGCAGTACTAAAACATAATGACACATTGAAAAGTCTGTTTTGACCAGTAAAATCCTACTAGCAGTAGCCAACAAACAGTGGTGTAAAAGTTATCCTACTTGAATAGATGACGTAACAGCCTGTTAACAACCAAAAAGCAAGGTAAAAGTGTGTCACACTTAAAGTGAACAAAAGTCCAGACGACCTGAAAGCGTCCAGTATAAAACCACACTAAAGCAGTGAATAGCCAAACACAATCAAGTCCAGTTGGAAAGTCACACAGCCCACTTTCCCAGCTCGAGAAGTTTGCTGCTGGATCTGAGGATCTCTGTCTCTACCGCTGCTGTGGTTTCCCACTGTCCTTCAGCATATAACCACACATTTGTAGATGATGCCAGGGTTTTATGCCTCCTCTACGAATGAAATCCAGACCCCAGTGGATCAGAATGTAAGCTGGTGGTCCTATGGTTTCTCTGCCTCACTGTTATAGACCCTCCTCCAGAGGTTAACAATAGCTCTCTCTCTCTCTCTCTCTCTCTCTCTCTCTCTCTCTCTCTCTCTCTCGTGCACGCTATTTTTCTCCCCCTCTTCTCCACGTCAGACATTTTCCAGTGGTGAATGCACTGCGTTGCCTTCTACCTCTCACACGCTGTGTTTCTTTGCGTTCTGGATTGCACAGTCAGTCAGTCCTGGGACTACGCTGCGTTCCCAGCCAACATCGAGTGGTCTCTGCTTCACTGGAACAATCTTTCACTGTGCACGCTTATTTTGGTACTTGAGCTGATTTTCCCAGGCTCAACTGCACTTGTGTGCCTGTGTGCGTGCACATGTGTGTGCCTGTGTCCGTGCGTGTGTGACCTTATTGAGTGCATGTTCTTTCCTTTCTGGTCATAGTTTTTTCTCTCTCGCAAACTAGCGCTGGCCTCTGTGCACACTCAGTGTCATCCATGACGAGCAGTGTCTGAGCGCTAATGAAACTGCTTTGTACAGATAGTGTGTGTGTGTGTGTGTGTGTGTAGGTGTGTGTGCATATGCACACACCTCATGCAGAAGCCTGTCCGCTTCCTCGCTCATTGCTTTATCTCTCTTTTTTTTCATTTCTGTTTTGGGTCTTATCTTCTTTTGCGGCCCATTTGAAGTGTGTGTGTTGAGGTGTGACGTGATGTTAAGCTGTCAGTAGATGAGGCCACACACACACACTTACACAGATAAGTCCCTAGGACTTTAGTGTGCGTGTGTGTTTTTAAGTGTTCTGTTTTTAACTTCAGTTGTGTGAGTGCAGGTCAGTTTTGAACTGCAGACTGCTACAGTATATGTACTAAACTGCAAACATGTATTACTAATCTGTAACATGATGTATGAATACGTTTGGAATAACCAGTGTTGCCTGTTCCCATACTGAATGACCAACTCTGTTTATATCCCTAAGGAGGCTGCTGAGAGCCATGCTTCACCGTTTAATGGTTTGACTGGCTTCACTTCCCTTTGCCTTTGCAGGGCAATGACTCATTTTAACCCCCCCCCCTTTAGACTTATCCATTATAATAACAGGCATGTCTGTGAAGCCTCCATTATTGCCATATCAGGAAATATCTACTGCATTTGGTGTGACCAGGGTATCAAGTAATAAGCAGGCTGAGCAATTAACTTTGTTGTACGCTAGCCAATCTCTCTCTCTCTCTCTCTCTCTCTCTCTCTCTCTCTCTCTTTCAGTGGTTATCCATGGAATCTGGTTCTACGATAAGCAGGACTGTCAGCGCATTGCGCAGAAGATGAGGGCGTGAGTATGAACAGCGACTGTCTGTAACTGATGCAAATACCTCTGTTTGGGCCCCTAGCCTGTATACAGTACAGCAAAAACGATCAACCTGCTTTGATATGAACAAACATGGAAAATGTGTGATGTATTGTGGTGTTGTACAGTCTGACCCAGCAGGAGCAGGCTCTGGCTCAGTCCCAGGGAGGCTGGCTCTCCCCGGAAGGTGAGGGAGGAGGTGGAGGTGGTAAGGGGGTGGATATTCTCCAGATGCTAACGAAAGCACGCAGCGAGTACGACAAGGTGCGTTCCCATCACAATATAGCGCCACAGCGGCGTTAGCTAACAGTTAAACCTTAGCTTAAAGAATAAACAGGAATATGGCAGCATGCGGCTATTTTCTAAAAATAAGTAAAGTAAAGATAAGTGTAATCATTGGGGCGAGCAGCGATTGACATCAACCACTGTGTGTGTGTGTGTGTGTGTGTGTGTGTGTGTACGTGTGGTAATTCAAGCTCCTCTGTTTTTTTTTCTTATCTTCATATTTGACCTGCCGCACGTTAGTGTGTGTGTGTGTGACTTATGGATTTGTTTGACTGAGGTGTTGGTGCTTAGTATGACATCTATTGGTAGAAAGTCATATATGGCCACTTTAATGTGTGTGAAGGAAGCTTTGCCACACCGGAGCATTAAGAAGAAAGAATATACTGTACTGTACAGTGGGCATGACACATTTGATTTTTGTTAGCCGCCCTTTGTACTGTAGCTGCCTCATAACGTCTTGAAGTTCCTAGCATTATTATTATTATTATTATTATTATTATTATTATTATTAAATGTTTAGTTTAGTTTTGTTTTTCTCTCACTCCTAGTCTAGTTCAGAACCAAAGGAGATTGGAGGCAGCAGTGTCCTCTATGGCAACCCCAACCTGATAAAGCCCATACCTGTCAAGCCTACTACTCAGGTAACACACGCACGCACACACACACATATTTCTCTGTATTAAATTGAAGGTACCTGTGTGAGCTAGTAGCCTATCTTATAAATGTTTAGATAAAACGGCATTAAACATAAACTTTAACGTAAATACTGTAGAATGTTTTTGCATTTCACAATAATTTCAACATTGGGGCTGTGTATTTTGAACTTGTGATAGAGGTTGATAGTTTTGTAGCACGTCACAAACTATAGCAAGAGTAGACTACACTGCGTTCATAATTATTATGCAAATTATATGTTACACTGACTTTCTTAAATAGTCGATGCAAATGACATTCAGTATAATTTTCAAGTCATGAACTGTTAGGGTATAAGTCGAATTTCATTGAACAAACCACCTAATGAAAACGTTATTTTTTTTCAGAAATAAAAAAAACTGCACATGTTATTATCCACATTATTATGTCTAACAGAGTTGCAAAACATTTTATAGGTTGTAAAGAACTGAAAATGGTCATTTGTTGAACTTGCAGCATTAGGAGGTAATAAATCAAAAGCTATTTCAATCAAACACATCTTAACAGGGCTAGTTACATGCTAATAATAATAATGTGGAACAGTGCATTTTTAGATTTTTATTTCTGAAAAATATACTGTTTTCATTGGGTGGTTTGTTCAATGAAATTCAACTTATACCCCAACAGTTATACTCTAATGGTTGATGACTTGAAAATTATACTGACTGTCATTTGCATCAACTATTTAGGAAAATTTGTGTAAAATATAGTTTGCAAAATAATTTCCAACAACCATAGTGCAGATAATCTCACTAAACAGTTACGTGACTGGCAAAAGACATTAATGTTGCAAACAGGGAAAACAATACTAGATTTCATAATAACATTTTCTTTATTTGCACATTACAGGGACAACGTCATAAAACCAATATAATACATTATTTTACTATATAGCATACACGCACTGCTTATTTTTCTTGTCGGGGGATTGTTTGCTAGGAATTATGGGATGTGGGGTCGAATGTAGTCTGCGTGCTCATACGTGCACATGATTTCTTTTAAATCACAATGACATGAAAAACTACAACTACCAAGTGGAATAGCAATGCACCATTTACCTCACACAAGCGGTTTTGTCTCACACAATCCCGTGACCCAAGAGAATCCCAAGGGAATCCCGACAAAATATCAGGCTCTCCTCCGTGTATAAACGCGGCCTGCGTCTCGTCCTGTGTAACCGCACGTGTCTCCCTCCACTGCCCTCTACAGGACGGTGAGGGTGGCCAGCCTCTCACCCTCGCCACCCTGTTCGGCTCTCAGCAGCAGCAGCAACGCCAGCCCCTGTCAGGCGACCGTCCGGCTGTGGTGCGCACCCTGACGTATGACGGCCCCCCGGGGGCTAGGGGGCGTCCCCAGCACTGCCCCGCCATCCAGAAGCTGGTCCTGGGGCACGTGGGCGCTGGCGGCATGCTCCAGGTGGAGGCCCCCGAGAGCAGGTTGTTTGAGAACGGACTGCCCCTGGAGCACCTCCACCAGCAGCAGCAGCAGCACCTCCACCATCTGCAGCAGCAGCATCTCCAGCGTTTCCTCCAGCAGCAGCACCTCCACAGCATGCCACACGACCCCATCCAGAGACTGTTCCAGAAGCAGCCGACGCCACTCCTCCCCCACTGTTGCCCCAGCGCCCCGCCCCACCCCCCCAGCCGGCCGCTGTTCTACGCCGCCGCGTCCGAGAGCCATGCCGGCAGCCAGCCGTCTCTGGCCGCGAGCGTGATCTCCCCTCACGAGCTCCTCCAGAAGCTCCAGCTGGTGCAGCAAGAGCAGAGATTGGCCCCCCGCAACGCCCCCCAACACTGCCCGGGCTTGGCCCCTCGCTTCCCAGCCACTGCCCCCTCCACGGCCGCCCCCACGGCCCTCGGCAGCAGCCATAAGCCCGGCCTGCAGTTCCAGGTAAACAGCGGGCTCTGGCTGCTCTTCATGTTCTTTAGGAGTCATTCCATGCTCATTTTCACACGTTGACACAGTTCCAATGCAGTTGACAAGCTTAGGTGAAAACACCACGTCCATTATGTGGAATAGCACTGTATCATGCACATGTTCGCTCCGTTATCAGATTACACTGTTTTCAGTGACCGTTGCTTTAAATAAAACAAGCCACTGCTCACCCCGCCTCTTCCACGCTCTGCGCTGACGTGAAGCTATGGCTGATTTGCTGCTGACTGATAGGACTCACACCGCGGCGAAGCACGGTTTGAACATATAGTTCTATGCGTTTGAACCACATGGGGTTTAGTTCCCACAGTGTTCGCAAGGTGTTAATTTTCCGCCTCGCCGCTCAGACTATAGTGAAGGATACGGGAGGCAGAATGGGGTTCATTGTTGTTCGTGTTAACATTGGCACAGAAGCAGCTTGGTCACACAGACCTGGAATCATGTGTAGAGACAGGATTGTTACGCTTTCATAACCAGCCATGTCTCTACTAAGCACATTATTTCATGAATGAAGGTTCAATTGTACCATAGCACAACACCGCAGCCATCCTTGCCCGCACAGCCATATACCCATAAGCACATATTTATTAATGAATGAAGGGTTACAAAACACGAAATCGCAGCCGTTCTTGCCGCTACAGGGGGATTATACAACAGAAAGGTGTCTAGCTGCTAGCAACAACACAGTGATATTCAGTTAAACAAGGAACATTAAAGTTAAACAAGAACATATGCTATCTTTGTTATTATCACAGACATAACGTTTGCATGATATGACTGATCCAGATAAAAGCATATTTAACTCTGCGCCCAAAAATGGCGTCTCTGGCAGGGGATACAATTGCCTATATTTATATAATGTAGTTATTGATGTGCATCATGCTCTAGATTCTATATTGCCTGTCCTGACCTACATGGTCCTGACTCGAGTTGCTACGGCAGCCTACCAGATGCTGTATGAAAAGCTAGGTGCACAGATTTGGCTTGTATATGTTGCTGAATACTACGGTAGATGGCTTGGCGGCCATATAGGGGCGTTTCCAAACAAACTGTGCAGAATCTACGATGGAACTGCACTCTTTTCCAATGTGCCTGTTTCTCTGCTTCTTTTCCTTCTATAGCCATTACAGACCAGGAAGCTATAAGTCCCCTTTGAAAGGCCCAGTACTTCTCTGTGTCACATCCACGTTGCTAATTTATTACCGTTAAAATCATAAAATCCTGAATTTTTCAATCGAAGAAGTTACCCAGCCTGGCTGATTTTCTATATTGCCATTATTATTAAATCGGGTTGGTTTACAAAGACTATCTTTTGCCGAAGTGTCGCTTTCTGAATGTACTGTCAATAGCAGAATAGATTTTTGACAAGAACCTGGATTCTCACGAGGATTTCAGGAGGCAAATTGGATAAGCCTTGTGTACGGACCTAGACCTCTGTTGAAAACGTATAGCGTTATCCTGACTGCCAGGAAAATGGTGTGGAACTTCAAGTCAAATGATCCTTCACAACCTGAATGTTTTACCACATCACCTTGGCAATTGCTAGATTAACTTCTCAAACTGGTGATGATGCTGGTAGGCTAAACCTTTGACTGCTTGTCTTCTGTGACTGTCCAAAGTTGTGACGTGTTTTGCATTTCGCCATGTCGCAAATAGAAAGCTAACGAAACATTTTATTTGTTGGGAACTGTTAATAACTAATTAACTAGCTAATAACTAAATCAAACAAAAAAAGCGAATACTAAACCTGCATGAAGGCAATCTCTATCTGGACATGAATAGACAATTGCACTGCTTATGTTATTTATACTGTATATGAATGAGAGAGGCTATTTTCTATGGTGCTGCAGCTGCTACAGTATGGCAGCAGCAGACATATCAAGGAAGGAGTTCTACAAGAGGCAATTAAACTTATGGTCTGAAAAGGTAAACACGTTATTTAGTTTAGCAATAACATGCAAATCAATTGGCTATCACTTGTGCTGCTCTTTGGAGGTGTGGATTGTGTGTGTTGTTGACAACATTATTGTAAGGCTAATGTGTGGTACAGATCATCTTGGGTACAATTCTGAATATTTCATGTTAATTTGCAGGTGAACCAGAATGATGCATTTCTTGGTTAAAATAGTCCATATTCCCTCTAGTAGCATAGCCTGGATAACCCCAAGGTTTAGTGATTAGTAGAGGGGTAGATTATTGCTTTTTCTAAGCTCCCTCACTCAAACACAAAAACACATGACCCCACACATGAGGCCCAGGCGGTATTTTGTGCGCGGCGTGGATGTGCACGCGCACTATGTACATTTTCCTGCTTTTTGACCTTTGGCCAATCACGTATGACGTATTGCACTTTCTTGTGTGTGTGTTGCATCACTCGCATGTGGACTTTTTGTGTGCATTTTATATTATCTGAAACATTGGTGCTTAGGTTGACATTTAGTGGCAGAAAGTAATATACAACCACTGTGTAGGTGCTTAAAGTGTATACTGCCATCTAGTGGCTATGTTGCAGCCACTGTTAACATGGGCTGCCCTCTACATTCATCACCGGTCTACCTCACCATCATTACAACCCCCCATTCATATTTAATTAACAACCATTTAATAGCCACCTTTCTCTGGCCTTATTTCCCCTTAAAGGTTTTTAGTGGTGTCTTTGCATTTAGCTGCCATTTTGCACGCCAGCATATTTTTGCTAAATGTACCGCAACTCCTCCTGTACCAATGAAGCCTGTCGACTTCAGCTTCCCAGTGTGTATTGACGTACTACTGTGCGCGCAGGTTCTGTCCCCCCGGAGAATCCCTGCCAACGTAGCTCCCACTATGCTCCTGTCTCCCAGCGTCTTCTCCCAGAGCAAGCCCTCCCCGGCGGGGGCCCCCTCCAGGCCCCTGTCGCTCCAGGAGGACGTCCCCATGCCGTCCAGGAGCCAGCTGCAAGCCGCGCTGTTGCACCTTGTTCAGGTGAGGCAGCAGGTCTCTCACACACACACACACACACACACACACACGGGGCCCTCTACTAACACCACTGACCCCACACTCTCCCCCTCTTGCTCTGCAGACAGATGCTTCCTTCCTGGACTCCATCTACGACGCCTATGTGGGCCGCATCGCTAAGGAAACCAGCACCTAAGTAAAGGCAGAGGTCCCTGCAGCATCCGAGCTTCTCTGTTTACACCCATGTCAGCCCCACACACACACACACACACACACACACAGAGAGAGAGAGAGAGAGACAGCTCGCTCTCTCACACCACAAGTCATCCATGCCCACCAGCTCTTAATGAATTTCAGCACAAGCAAGTACGTATACAAGAAATGCATATACCTTCCAACTACATCCCATACAACCGGGTGGTACCAGCTTCTTAGATTCACCGTCAGCACTTGCTGCAAGGTCCTCAACGCGAGACCTCCATGGACTGGCACTGTCCTTTCGCAAGCTACTGTATATTCAGTTTGTAATCAGTTATTTAGCAAACAACCAACATAACTGCAGTTTAATGTACCATCCTTGTTGTACAGTACAAATACAAACTGTGTAGCAGGTTTATCTAGTTCATTGCTTTTTTATGACACAACAGCTTTAACAAGCTCGTCTTCCAGTTTGGAAAACAAACTGCATGCCAAGGAGCGATCGTACTGTAACAACATATTCAAAACATTTCATTTGCCAATTTTAATTCTCAAATATACCTGTATATTTACATTTACATACTTTTGTCATATCAATTTGGAATGTTACAACCTAAATACTTTTAAAGGTTTTATTATTCCTCAAGGAATAACTAGTTGATTTTAATGTTTTTTTTTCTTCACCTGCCAATTTGCAGGAATGCAGGAGAGAAGTGTGTTTGAGTGGTGAGAATAAATCTGATGTTAGCATTTCTGATGGATGTCATTGATGTTGATGAAGAATGCTAACAATTTCACATTTAGTTTTTTAAGATCTGAATAGCCAATGTAATGCAAAAGACAATATACCTTGTCCTCATCACAGCACTTACACTGTGGAAGAAAGTTTTCAAGGAATCTGTTTAACTTGAAGCAACAATACATTTCCGGGATGGATTTTCACCATACCTCACAGAGAGATACATTTGAGATGGACCTACGTTTTAATGTGATGTAGGTTGTCATTACATTGGTGAATTGCATAATCTAATCTCTGCTGTGGCACATGCAGAGAGTATTTACGGTATCTTAACCAAAGGTTAATGCAACATCAATGGGACTGTCATTTTTTTAACAACAAATTAATTTTGGCTCTTAACAGAATCGCTTTTCTATATGGTGGTTCTTTTATTATAGACAATTTTTTAATCATACCAGTTTCAAATTCAAATATTCATAAACATTGACACTTTGCAATACTACAGCATGCTGTTTTGTACATACTTTGTACTCACATGATTAGCATGTGGAAGCAACAGCAAAGTAAGAACATCAAAACTACAGGACAAGCAAACGTTTTGTTACGTTTTAAAGAAAACATTTTGGGGGAAATGTGACGGATATTAGATACGATTTAACAAAGCACAGTACGACTATAGCACTAAAGTACCACTATAGTGAGGCAGTTGATAAGATTTTGTGTCCAAATCTGTTTTATTTTAGTCAATTTAAAATGTTTATTTTTTATATTGTTTCAGGGGTATTCTCTCAGGCAAGGGCAACAAGGATATTTGTATCCTCAGTTGAGAATGTGGTGTCAATGTCATTCTATAGTTTAGGAGCGAAATTCTTACTTTAATTTTATGCAATTCACCACTAATATAATTTGAGAGAAAGCAAAGTACCTACCAGAGAATGACAGAAAATATTTTTTATTTTATTTTACAGAAATTTTAAATATTTTTCTACTTGAAATGTATTGTCATTACAGACATAACCAGCACATATAAATAAGATATTTTGCTGTAACAGAAGAAGTTAAATGTTTTTAGGTTAAATATTTTGTTTAGAAACACAAAAATGGACAATTTTGCTTTGTTTTGGTTACTATGTTTTCTGTTAAATTATTATTATTGTGCCTAAATTAACTATAAAGTGCTGTAATTTGATTTGGATAATAAATGTTCTCAAATTATCTTTTGCCTTTTTCTCTTACTTTGTTTTCAGACCCGGTCTCAATAAAGAACACCTGTTTTATCCAGCACATGCTGTAATCAGTAGTGTAACTATATATAGCTCACCAGTGATTAAGCTCTTTTGCAAACATTCAGCTTTATTGAAAGACCATGTCCAAATAGATCCTAAACCCTCGACATTTGCTTTTACAATAATAAATTATTGTGTTTGTCATGCTCAATGGAGCACAATAGTGTGCAATCTAATAAAGCAGAGTTGCTTATACAGTGGGATAATTTAACAGGATGGATCATTCTAACATGGAGGACAAATGTAGAAATCAAATTAAACAAAATGCAAATAAATTGATTGTGAGTTAGCAGACATGCCCAGGATGTGAAATGTGGCATCTACCAATATTCTATATATTCTCTGTTGTATTATATAACATTGTTTATTAGTTACAGTATAGCAGGTGTATTTGCTCCACTGGGCACACACTGTTTTGTTCAGTATGCATTTGTGTGATTAGGCTTAAGGCCTATATGGTGATAAAACATTTACAGTAATCACATGCATGTTGAGATGTTATCCTCAACATGCATTTATTTAATTCTACAAGGAAATAGGCCATACATTCCTACTGTCAATAAATGATAAGAGTATGAACTTTGTTCGCAGGTAATAAACAAGCCTGCGACAATTAAACAAAAAAACATTTTGATTCATTAGGCTCTAGAACATGGCCCCTTCGTAACAGGTGCCTGTCTGCAATAGCCTCAGAACCCATAGAGTGCTTTAGACCACCTGTCCTTAGTGCTAACTGTAGCAAATTAAAGCATATACAGTGACAGATTGCGGTATACCAGGTAAATGCCGCAGGGCCCTTCGACTTTATTGGGGGGGGGGTACTCTACATACTCTTTAAACTAATTTATTTTCTTGTTTTCCTCTTATCAGGATCACTATTTTGTTTGTTTGTTGTAATCAAAGAGGCCGTTTCTCTCTCATCCTGAAGTAATCTAGCATACCACCTTGTTTTGTTGTCATTAATGGCATAATGCTCTGTAATGCATCTAACTGAAAACTATCAATGTGGCCCAATCAGTGCCCAGCGCCTTCAGGAAGTCTGCTGGTTGTGATTTAGGGATTCCAGATCCTGTTGGCGTGGTCTTCCTTCCTTTCAGGCTAATACCGTTATGGTGTATGGCGTACTGATTATTATACAAAAAAGAAGCTCACACATTAATCTTTTTATATTAACACATTGTGAACAGATGTGATTTTGTATTTAAAATGCCATGGGTGATACCGCCACAAGCATGCAAACACATGCAGCATTGTATAGTATTCCTCACAAACTAAAAATGCGCACACACACAAACACACACACACTTTTAGAGCCGGGGGTTCCAGATCATTAGTTTAGCTGATATAGCTAAAAGTGGTGGCTGACTCACAGTTCTAGCGTAGACTGATCAATGACCTCCAGAGCTGTGTGTGTGTCTGTGTGTGTGTATGTACGTACATATACGTGTGTGTATACGTGTGTGCGCATGTGAAGCTGAGTGTTCCTAAAGGCGGAGTGTTCAGATTAAGGACTCTCTTCTGTGTCCAGACTGTTAGACCTGCACCCACTACTGCTTTCTTACAAACCATCCATTCTCACTTACAGAAGCACTGTCATCCTCTGGGCCAGTGGTAGCATGATATAGGGAGTTGTGATACTTTAGGTAAGTGTTTGACAATATAGAGTCGGGGGGGGGGGGGGGGGGGGGGGGGGGGGGGGGG